>CM037789.1:63270570-63320570 GCA_021229015.1 Solen grandis | reverse complement strand
TTACCTCCCATTATTAGATTGACAGCACGTGCAACATCAGCATGTGACACTATCTCGGTATATCAAAGAAGCGAGCGTTTTCATATACCAGCGAAATATAACAATACATTTTAATGCGTCTGATGCATATTAAGCAACACCTTTACTAAATATACTTATTTACAAGAGAAATTATGCACTTTTATATGTACATTGTATTAATTACTATGATTGGCCAAATACATTTAAATTTAGACAATCTGTGTGCATGATACTTTCTTATGCGACTAGATATAATTTGTGAAAATCAGTTCACAAAACAAATACATGTATACAAGTTGTTTCTCAAATTCTGTAAAAAGTTTGTTTGTTTGTTGGGTTTAACGTTCCAACGACAGTATTTCAGTCATTTGGAGAGATGTCTACTTGAGACAGATATAGTGCTGCAACACTGCAGTTTCACGCCGTAGACATGTGGCATGATACCACATCCAGTCACATTATCCTGACACCGGGCCAACCAGTCCTGGAAATACCCTTATATGTTGAGATCCAAGTAAGGGAGCTATACCAGTAATATTTTTTACGACTTTGGTATGTCGCGGTCAGGGATTGAACCCACGACCTCCCGCCTCTGTATAAAGTAGTACATGTATGTAAATAAAGAGAAACTGGTCTACAAAGGCTGAAAAACACTAAATTTTTGTCTATTTTAATTATAAAAAATACAGTGTAGTCTTATCTATATCTTTAGACATACACAAAATAGAATACATGACAAAACCACCAACATCAAAATGCTTAATAATTTAATTCTCCAATAAAGGTACCTGTGTGATAAGCACTTTTGTTCCTAGAAGAAACAATGTCTGTTTTAATTAACCTCATGAATATCCATGTTCAAAATTATGATTTTACGAATATGAATTTACTGAACTTTAAATGGTATACCTCAAAGTAAGCCAAATGCTTACAGATATCCACCCCCTCCACACACACACACACATACCCCATACCCCCACCTACTAAAAAAAACACAATGCTTGTGGGCAGTGATTGGCAATAGCTATTTCACAGTAATGTGGAAATGCAGGGATACAAATAAAAGGCATATGCATTTATAATATATGTCATTATAAATATACAAGTACCCTTCAACTGTTTCAAATGTAAAGGAAACCAAATCAAGATTCAGGACAGGAAATGTTATTTATTTATATATTTTTGCATAAAGCCTGAAGCAGTCATATAGGAGACATATTTGTTTTGTTTGTTTTATAAAAATTGCAGATACAGGAGGAGCTGGACACCCAAAATAAATTCATTCCCTATATATTATATAAGGAAGAAAATTCAAAGGGCAGTAACTCGGGCTTAAATGGTAACAACAAAATTCCCCAAACACATGCACATCTTCACATATATGTTGTCCATCTGTGAATCACAACAATAGTGTAGGAGGAGATAGATACACAAGATTTGTTCCCTATATATTCTATAAAGGGAAAACTCCTGTAGTTGTTATTGAATATCACAATAAAAATTGCTGGTGCATAAGTTCCCATATATTAGTAGGAAGGATTCCTGTGAAGTTTTATTAAAATTGGCAAAAGAACTGTGTAAGAAGAAGTGCTCACAAAATTTTGTCTATGAATGGACAGAAGGAAAACCCGATTCCAGTATACCTGCCCCCCAGCCCCCCTCCAAACTTTGTTATAATACTGCTATAATAATACTGGATTTCTATGCCATGTCAAAGACCTGTTAAACAAAAATTGGCAACTAGGCTAAATCTCAAACAAGAGGGCCATGATGGCCCTGAATCGCTCACCTGAGTACCATTGCTTCAACTGATGTCAAGGTTTTTAAACAGACAAGGATTCTGATATAACTTAATCTAAAACATTTTACCCCTGACAATACTACACACCAAATATCTAAGCAATGGGCCATATGGTTTCAGAGAAGACTTGGGCGCAGGGTCATTTATCACCGTAGGGCCAAGACTTTGAAAATCTTTGTAATGAACCATTAGATGCTACTACATACCAAAAATCTTAGCTCTAGGCCTTATTGATTCATAGAAGAAGATTTTTTAATAGAAGAAGATTTATTAAGATTTTCCTATATAACTCTGTGTAAAACAAGTGACCCCTGGTGCGGGGTCATTTATCACCATAGGGCTATGATTTGTACAATCTTGGTAGTGGCCCATAAGATGATGCTTCATACCAAATATCTAAGCTCTAGGCCTTATGCATTCATGGAAGAAGATTTTTTAAGATTTTCCTATATAACTCTATGTAAAACAAGTGACCCCTGGTGCGGGGTCATTTATCACCATAGGGCTATGATTTGTACAATCTTGGTAGTGGCCCATAAGATGATGCTTCATACCAAATATCTAAGCTCTAGGCCTTATGGATTCATAGAAGAAGATTTTTTAAGATTTTCCTATATAACTCTATGTAAAACAAGTGACCCCTGCCCTGGTGCGGGGTCATTTATCACCATAGGGCTATGATTTGTACAATCTTGGTAGTGGCCCATAAGATGATGCTTCATACCAAATATCTAAGCTCTAGGCCTTATGGATTCATAGAAGAAGATTTTTTAAGATTTTCCTATATAACTCTATGTAAAACAAGTGACCCCTGGCCTGGTGCGGGGTCATTTATCACCATAGGGCTATGATTTGTACAATCTTGGTAGTGGCCCATAAGATGATGCTTCATACCAAATATCTAAGCTCTAGGCCTTATGGATTCATAGAAGAAGATTTTTTAAGATTTTTCTATATAACTCTATGTAAAACAAGTGACCCCTGGTGCGGGGTCATTTATAACCATAGGGCTATGATTTGTACAATCTTGGTAGTGGCCCATAAGATGATGCTACATACCAAAAATCAAAAGGCTAGGCCTTGTGGTTTCAGAGAAGAAGATTTTTTCAAGTTTTTCCTATATTAGCCTATGTGAAATCAAGTGACCCCTGGGGCGGGGCCAATTTTGACCCCAGGGTCATAATTTGTACAATCCTGGTAGAGAGTCATAAGATCATGCTACATACCAAAAATCAAAAGGCTAGGCCTTGTGGTTTCAGAGAAGAAGATTTTTTAAATTTTCATTTTTAAAATCTATTTTTAGCTCCTGTGACCTAATTATGCGATGGACCAGAACCATTTATACAACTTTAGTAGAGCTTCATCCAAGGAACATTCCTGTAAAATATTTTTCAAATTGGCCAAGCCGTTTAGGAGGAGATGTTGTTTGAAGCAATTGTTGACGCCGGACGCACGGACGCACGGACGACGGACGCCGGACAAAAGGCGATCAGAAAAGCTCACCTTGAGCACGTTGTGCTCATGTGAGCTAAAAAGCATGTAACAACTTATTCAGTTCTCACAAAGTCATATTTTAAAATATACTTTAAATTAATTATGTATTAAAATAAGTCAAGCAATAAAAATGTTTCATGTAAAATAGAAAAGTACCTGAATGGTGATAACTATGTAAACTTTTCTGCTACACTGGATTTATTTTAATCATAATTTAAAATAATTCTTAAAATAAATCAAAGTGAAAATAATTTCTTCCATATCTTTTAAAAAATTTGCAATATTCAATGATATGCTTTGTGCCTTAACAAAAAATAAACTCTTTTCCACTGCCTTTTACAGGACTATACTATACTTTCTTTGTAATTCTATGGTTTATCAATTGTAATAGTCTATTCCATAAATGAAGCATATTGCCCCAATAATAGAATATGGGTACTACACATGTATGATACAGTTTCTCGTATATATTCCTAAGTATGTTTTAAACCTGATATACTTGATGTTATTGACCTTGTTGATATGCCCGCTGAGGGGAAGGTCTAAAAGGCATTACGCCGACCATAAAAACAAAAAAAGGAAAACACGGACAATATACAGGAATAGGAAAAAGCGAAAAAAAATATAGGGGAAAAGCGGACCTGAAAGTTTGATCATATATTGAATATTATTTTTATTATTATTTTTAGGTATTTACTCAACTAGAACAACTGTTGATTTTAGGAAAGGTAATAAGGAGTTTATTATGAACGCTATTTGAGTATAAAATTGATATCTAACATATATATAGTGACCCTGAATACATCAAGTTATTCCTTTAATCTCTCAAAAATTCTTTGATATTAAGTGATAAAAATATAGTGAATTAATAATGAAATGAATCAGACACAAAAGATGAAAGTACCATATCTATATAAGATTGCAAAATTTATCATTACAGTGTTCCTGTAGAATTTGAGTCATCAGTTAAAACACCGAGTACATGGACCAGAACGATATACTTAAGTTGTATCCTGAATCATGACTGGTTTGATGACTAATTCCACCAGACGGGATAACAAGTCAACGACGGTTTTGAAGCCGAATTTCACCAAATGTGATAACAAGTCTATACATGTAGTGGATTCAATGCCTAACTCAACCGAGCAGCATATCAAGTCTAAAAAAGGTTAAGTCTACAGCAGGATCAAAGCCTAACACAACCGAGCAGGATATCAAGTCTACAGCAGGATCGAAGCCTAACTCAATCAAGCGGGACATCAAGTCTACCACTGGTTTGAAGACTACCCGGGACATCAATTCTACATCAGGTTCAAAGCCTAACTAATCGAGTGGCCTATCAAGTCTACGCAGTTTTGAAGCCTAACAGAGGTGGATATCAAGTCTATGTTGGGGATTAAACAGGAAGTCAAGTTAAGAGCAAGTAAAAAGTGCAACTCGTAAAATAAATCAAGAAGAAAGAATTCTTTATTTTTGTAAACTTTGGTATTCAAATCCACCACATACTCATCAAAATTAGGATTCTGTTTCAAGGAACATGATTTCTTCTACGAGTTGGCCAGGAACTTTCTGACCAATCCACTGTCTAAGTTTAGGAGAGTGAATAATTACATACTAATTCGTTATGGCACACTGAAAACATTGGCAAAAAAAACTTTAGGTATACAAGAATCACAAATAAAAGTCTATAAGTTTTAATCAAGTCTAAGATCTGGGAGACTTACCAAAATATATTAAAAGCAAGAAAATATACAATTTTTATCAAGCAACAATTCATTTAAGTGTTTGTTTGTAACTCTTCTATGTGTATATTTATGAAAGGACAGTTTGCTCTAACAAACATAACAGCCGAGTACCAAGTGCCTACAAATGTCTAGGCCTAAAAACAAAAAAATTACTTCTGCAGTTCATACCATTTTCTATTACACAGTACTTTTTTTGAAAGTATCTTTATCATAACCACCCAAGAGGATAAAATGTGAAGATCTATACATGGGTCCTGTATGGAAAACCATCTCTAAATAAGAGACCCATATACCATCCCTATCTGGGTAGGCACCAGCGTATTATATTTACACACACTACTAAAAACAACATTTCAATTATATTTTGTTAAAAAAAAAAAATTGATGAATGAGCCACCAAATGGTTAATATTTTGATACCTGAAATTACATAATTTTTTTTTATAATTTGTACTAATTACACACCTTTTTACGATGTTAAAATAACGTTTTGCATATGTTATCAGAATTAAGAGCATTATTATACATACCCAAATCTGTTTTATGAAATAACAAGTAAACAAAGATGCAAAATGTTATTTTTCATAAAAAAATGGGAGGTCTGCATTCTGATTCAAATGTCAATTGGTCCAAGATTGTTCATCACTGCTTATTGTTCATAAAACGGTCATTTCAACAGGTTCAATATATCAATGTCTTATCTTAAAGTCCTGAACAAAGATTTCTTTGCAAAATTCCAATTTATCAGAAGACCTTATCTGAAAATTGCCAAAAAAACAACTCAGTAAAAAAATGCCAACACACAAGTGTTGTCAGAGTTTGACAGAAACACACAAGATAAGTCAAATTAAGACAATGTTTTGAAGAATTCTTTAGATGGCCCAATTCTTAACCTTTTCCCTCATATAGACTCATTTTGACGCACTCAATAGGTACCACATAAAGCCTGATCTCCAGAAAACCACAGTTAAACCTTACCAAATTTAATTACAAAATCCTCATTTCCAGACCACTGAGGAACAGCTAACAGCATAAAACCTGATCAGCCTGCGAGTTACTCGCAGGCTGATCTGGTTTTATGCTGTTCGCATAGGTCTTTTCATGGCATCCTCTATGAGGGAAAGGGTTAAAGCAGTTTGTTCACAGATGATCAGTAGAAATAAAATATCTACTCTCCCTTGTTATTTTGGTGGAGTCTTTGTTTCCTGACAAATAAAGCAAGTGTAGGTCACAATGCATGAAAAAATGCTATTTTACATTAGCACACCTCAGGGAATTCTGGTTTAATATAGAATATGGTAGCCCCAAGGCAGGATTTTGCTGTACATGAAAAAATCTACAATATGGCATCTTCACCAGTCCCTGGTAGAGAATTTGAAGGTGATATTAAAATGTTCAGCCTGTGAAGAGAGTGCATGCATGAAGAGAGAATGTGATCAGTAATTTTTCATCACACAGAAAAAGAAAATTTAAATATAGGTTTTATAACTCTAAATATTTGTCTTATACTGTTTGTAACACTATGGCCTGTAATGGAGAAACTACCAATATTTTTCAACAATCAATTTATGACCATGCGTCTGTTGATGGTTATTGATAGAGGCTATACACACAGATAATTTTAAATCAAATTCTTACACAATGATCATCTGTGAATAAGCTGCTTTAATCCCATAGTCTCCCTTAAGAAAAATTAAGATAAAAAGATAATCACAGAATTCCTATCCAATCATAGTTTCATTAAAAACACTCACAAACCTTTTAAGTTCTGCCTGAGCATTTTTGTTACTACTAACATTAAATATAAAAGAATGTTCTTCATTGGGCCAGAAGGAAAGCTTCACCCTCACTCCAACTCTCTTTAACCTTTCATACAGGATCAACCCTTCATCTCTCAGTACATCTACATCTGTGACCATCACATAGGAGGGAGGGAGAAGCTTCAGGTGTTCATCTGGCGCCAATAGGGGGGAAAACTGAGGATTTAGAATGACATCCTTAACCTCTTGTGACAATTTCATGTTTCCTTGTCCGTCTGCTGCCTCAAGGTACTGTGGCTGTAGGAACTTTTCAGGCAAGAGCTTTCTGTCCACACGGCTGAAATACTCATCCCTGCTCTCCCCGATAGCAGTGTGATTGTTGGCAGAGAAGTCGTCAAAATAGTCTGTGTGACCAAAAGCATACAGTAGCCAGAAATTCAACATTCTTGATTTCTTTAGGAAGGTGTTCACATTGTCATACTGTTTGTAGCTTGGTAGGTTGAAGTCAAATGCCTGCAGGGCAGCATAGTCGATGGACATCAGTTTCAGACTGGGCAGGCCTGGTTCTGGGTGGACAGCCAACTGAAGGGCAACAGCCATCGCAAGGTTACCTCCTGCACTGTCCCCTGGAATAAAGCATAATCATCATTTATAACTTTCAATTTCTCTTTCAATTTCTAGCCATTTTAATGAAATTTATGATTATAAGCAATATACCTGAGCAGTGGTTAGAGAAAGGGTGAGCATCAAATAAAAAGAAAAGAAGACATGAACTCAAGAATCTGATATGCTAGAGTTACAATTCCTGAACACTGCACTTCTACATCTCATAAGGTATTCATGTTTGAAGTTTAGAGTGATTCCATCATATAGTATTGAAGTTTTTCTATGGACATTTTTTTAACAATATTAACAAAGAATTAGATGAATTTCAGTCATGGTTCTAGTGCACTGCACTTCTACACCTCTTAAGTTATTTCTATTTCAAGCTTGGCTCCCGACAAGAAAGTGTGACAACAACACCAAGGATGATGGTTATTGACAAAGTGATCCCAATGTTACCCTGGCAACACAAAATGAAACTGCACAAATGCAAAGAGATGACTGGCTTTTTTCTTGGTTGAGGTTATATTAATCCAGAGAAAAAAAATTGTGGCACGTGAAGGCAAGTGTTTGGTCTGTGAGTGTCAAGTATTTAAAGTCAACTGTTGCAAAGAGTCTCTCAATTAAAACATAGCTTTATTTTGAGTAAACCAGGTCAACCATTGACTATATACTACAACAGTGTAGCTATTAAAAAGCAAATAAGTCAAATAAGCTGACAAAGCAGTACTCCATTGCCTCCTCCAAAGATAAGCCACCTCTAAAGTCCACAATAAAGTCAATCTTTCTGCTCCCTCTTTCTGAACTTATTCAAGGCTTTCAAATATAGTTTTTTGAGTATCCTCCTATCTAATGTATATATTACTGTCGATATAATCCATAAATAAATGAACAAAATTCAAATGGCAATCATTAGGAAAAAAACTCAATATTGATAAATTACATCTCTATGAAATATGCTTAACACTTTACTTCATAAAGAATTATTTTGATGCATTAGCCAGCAGAGCAGACCAGATCTATAGGAACTGTTTTCTCATACAATATTGAATCTCAGTTTCTACAGTCTACATGGCAATGAATAATTCAGTGTTTCATATACAGTCAATCTGACCAACGGTCACCTTGGAACAACAGTCACCTGACAACAATGGTCACATCAGATTCTCCCCATGCATTTTTATTCTTAAAATTTACTGTAAACAATGGTCACCTGTCTATAGCGGTCAACGGTCAGTAATATCATATCCCCGCTGTGATATAGCCTTGCTAACAACTGTCGCTAGGCAGCCGGACGGCCTTACTGCCCGCGGGTCAAGCACATATCAACTTATTCCGGAAACACCCGGGGAAAGGAACCTGGCAGCAGACATCTCAGTATACAGGGGTGGGAGTGGGGTAATACTCTGAGGGGTGAATTCTCATTGATTAACTGGTACGAGATGTTTAGCGGCCGAAATCAAAGACTGACAGGTGTCTGTTTCATTAATTGTTATTTTAGCACATATGACATTGGCACAAATTACCCCTCATCTTTGTTATCAATGGATGAGCATTCATTTTTTTTATCGACATAGAAAAAAATAAATCAATCATACCTGTTCTATTTAACTCCAAAAATAATCTAATGTTAAGATTCGAATATTTAAAACTGAGAATGAAAAGGACATGACTTTGCAGAAACAAACATGATTAAAGGTAAATCACTCTATTATGATCAATTCATAAATGGCCGCCAATTACAAAATAACTTACAACATAATCGGTAACTGTGCAAGTACTGTTTGAGTAAAGAATGAGTATGAAGGTAAAATCAAACAATACATGTATATGAAAGAAAATAAAGTTATAAGTCAGTTTGTGTTTTAACTGAAGCAATTAAACTTTTTAATTATCTCTAGGCATTTTACATTTTTCCCCATCAAAAATGCAAACTGTTGATTTGCTAGTTCAGGGTGATTGAAATTAAGTAAGAACATAATGAGTTAAGAAAATCAACTGCATTGAAAGGTGAATCTCTGAATTGCTCACCTGAGTATAGGGTTACCCAAGGAACATCTGTACTAAGACATTTTGAAATCTGAGCAGTAGTTTTGAAGGAGATGCTTTTTAAAGTTTTCATGATTCATTTCTTTCCATTGCCATTGCAACCAGAGTTCTACATGGATCAAATTTATTTTAGCAACTTTTGTGAAAGTTCACCCAAGGATCATCCCTACCAAGTTTAATCAAATTCTGTCCGGCAGTTTCAGTGGAGATGTCATTCACAGTTAAGGCAAGTTAGCCCCGCCCCTGGCGGCCATATTTTCTTATGGATCTGAATAATTTTAAAAATCTTGGAAGAGGTTACCCAAGGAACATCTGTACTAAAATATTTAGTAATCTGGCCAGTAGTTTTAAAGGAGATGATTTTTAAAGTTTTCATAATTTATTTATTTCTGTTGCCATGGCATTCAAGCTCTTCATAGAGTAAGTTTATTTTAGCAATTTTTGTGAAGGTTCACCCAAAGATCATCCCTGCCAAGTTTAATCAAATTCTGTCTGGCAGTTTCAGTGGAGATGTCATTCACAGTTTTCACTATATACATATAAGGCAAGTTAGCCCCGCCCCTGGTGGCCATATTTTCTTATGGATCTAAATAATTTTAAAAAATCTTGGAAGAGATTACCCAAGGAACATCTGTACTAAAATATTTAGTAATCTGGCCAGTAGTTTTGAAGGAGATGCTTTTTAAAGTTTTCTTAATTTATTTCTTTCCATTGCCATTGCAACCAGAGTTCTACATAGATTAAGTTTATTTTAGCAATTTTTGTGAAGGTTCACCCAAAGATCATCCCTGCCAAGTTTAATCAAATTCTGTCCAGCGGTTTCAGAGGAGATGTTGTTTAAAGCAAATTGTTGACAATGGATGACGACAGATGATCCTAATATATCACCATGAAAACATTGTGCTAAGGTGAGCTAAAAAATAATTCAAGACGAATAGAGAGAAAAACGAAAAAGAAATCCTATCCAGACCAATCACTGTATTCAGCTTTCTTTTATATTAAATTATGATATAGAAAAAAGAATAATAGAATGCATACTTTTAGATTTTATAAACACACGCATAACAGGGCAAAAGAATGAATAAAAGGGAGTATCTTTCTGTCTGATGTAGGCACAACATAACTGACCCACTGAACAAAGGACACCTGTAAACAAAGGTCACTTTTCTCATATCCCCTGTCTGAATTTGTTCACAGGTTTGACTGTACCAATTTAAGTTCAGTAAATGAAAATTCATCAAGTCATAAATTTGTACATGAATATTCAAGAGGTAAAAGGTTAAGGTCATTAGTCAGCAATATACCTTTTATTGCAATTTTATCTTTGTCAACTCCATACTTCTCTGCATTTCTAAGAAAATGTTGAGCTGCTGTTAGACAATCTTGGAACGGAACAGGAAACGGATGTTCTGGACTTAGTCTGTAGCTGGAATGGAGAACAAGAGCACCGCATGCGGGTGCCAACGCTCGTCTGTTTTAAAACCAATCCATTTCAAAGAAACAATGAGGGATATTGTTATTACCGCAATCCATCTTTCAACCTGTCTAATATTGGACCTGTCTACTATGGGTCCAATAATGTACAGCTATATGCTGATAATGATTTAGTGATGGTTAGACCTAAAATGTAAAAAAAGGCAATTTGAATAGTTGAGAAGTTATGGCAAATGTTAACGTTTTTTTGTTAAATATTTCAAAAATAGGTCAAAGTTCAAAGGTTAAGGTCAAAAGTCCAAAAGTGTAACATTGATGGAAAGGTCTTGCTACAAGGAATTCACATGTGATATATCAGTGCCCTGTTGACAACAGTTCTGAAATAACAGGCATTTTGAAGTTTTCAAAACTTACATAAAAATAATTAGGTCAAAGGTCAATGGATAGGTCTTGTCAAGATGAACAAGCATACCAAAAATGAAAGTTGTATATTGAATAGTAGAGAAGTTAAGGCAAACGTTAAGATTCCGGACAATGACTAACGACGATGACGGATGGCGACAATGCAGACGCCAGAGTTTCGTCAACAGCTCATATTTATTTTCTTAAAAAAACAGACAAGCTAAAAACAAACACTCTTATCCCCTTCACTGCCTTTCCCTGAGTGTTGGGTAAAATTTGTTTCCAATACACCTATACCATATGTATTGAGAATGAATAGCATCTATGGGAGGCAACTCAATTACATTAAATGTAAAAGCTATAAGAGTTAATGTTCATGAACTGTAATTTTGGTAATGTGACATAAAATGGCGTCCATCTGTTGATATTTATGCGAAGACAGACTGTTTCAAGCAATTTTCCCTGGCATATTGTGTGCATTTATATACGTCAGTGAAGGGGTTTTTTGAATGTGGTTTAGAAGTTCTGTGAACTCCAATGCATTGGAAAATTTGCCAATGAAGGGATCTTACTCTTAACAGTGGAGTAAAATGTTCACATGCCCGCTCGCCCTGGCCAGTGAAAATTAGTGTAGGGTGAATGAAATATCAAAACATTTCTTTGTGATTCTCTTGATTTTACCATCTCAATCTTTGGAAGGGCTAGGCAGGGGTAGTGATAATTTTAGGAATTTTACATCCCTGTTTAAATTTTTGCAATTCACAGAACTGACGGGAAGGAAATGTCTACCAAAAAGAAGGCGATTATTTAAAAGACGTACTCGCATAATTCATGTGACACCTAGCATTCTAGGTAGTTTGGAATCAAGATAGATAACTTGACCGAGCTTATCTGGGTAAAAATTTATCGCCAATTCATTCCCCTGTATATTTTTGGTTTTATTATTATCATGACAAAAAATGATCATGGAAAAATGAAATGTCACTGTTACTTAAGCCCTGTGCATTCAGGAAATGGGGTAAATAGTCTAACCACTTGGCCTGTGTCATTATTATTGAGGGAACTTGATAACCTTAAATCAAAATTATTCTACTTATGATTAATTGAAATATTCAAAAAATAGATTACTAAGTTTTTACTGAATGATAAAACAATGGCTGCTTATTTGACTGGTATAAAAAAATCAGTTGAGAACATACTTGACAGACATAATAACACTCTGTGTCTCCTCCACATAGTGCCTGATTAAGGGACTGTAAACTTCTGCAAAATAATAATATGCATATAATACTTAATAATACATGTAATTATGAAAAACAGCTGTTGCAACTAAACCGTTTCTGAAATTATATATTAGCCATTAACAATTTACATGTATAACAAAACACATTTGTAGTCTTTCTGTTAAAAAAAATATAATGATAGAATAGTTTAATTTCTTATGCAGTGAACATTTAAGTATAGTGACACCCTGTATTCAAAGACCTTTTCTACTATCTCTCTTTAATGGTCACTGAAGACAGTCTTTACTGTATAGTCTGTGGAGTCCCAGTGTACCATTGAGGCTAAGTATTTAATATATAATGGGAATAATTCCTATCATAAATAAAATGCATAAGAATCTTCTATTGTTACATCCGTGTATAAATATTGAAATCTTAACATGCTCAATGTCCTAAAAGGACTTGTCCTGTCTTTATTTATTGTTTATTGGAGTGTTTGCTGGATAATTATTGACTAAAGAGCGAACAGTGCAAACCATAATCAGACTGCTTGGATGTGCAGACTGATCTTGGTCTACACTGGGGGCAGTGCCCACAGAATTGTTAGTGTTCAAAACTCTACTCATGAAATTACTTATACTATCAGTTTAACCTTGATCAGCCATCTAGAGTTTAATGTTTTGTTATGGAATTTACCATTGCTGCGACAGTATTTCAGTCATTTAGTGATGTCAAGCTATAGAAATTACATTACATAACAATATGTATCTGTTAACTTGAATAGGTTCTAAATATCAATATCTTCATCTTTATCTACATCCATATTTGCATTCTTACAACATCTTATGACTATGCAACTGGAGTGTATGCCTCAATTCGTAAAATTTTCTTCTTACAAATTAAACTAGACCTACCATGAAAGGTGGTTAAGGCCGAATCCACCCCAGAATCGAGAGGTCATGGGTTCGATCCTTAGCTGTGACATACCAACAATAAAAAATGGAACTGGAATAGCTCCCTTGCTTGGTGCTCAGCATGTAAGAGAAGTCTAGGACTAGTTTAATGACTTCAATACTGGCAGCGGGACCTTAAACCCAATAAACAAGAACAGTTGATTCATATCCCCCTGCAAGCCAGCCTGACTTCATATAATGTGAGTGTAGGAGGGACAGGACATGACGTGGTGGGACAGGACGGGACGTGGCGGGACAGGACAGGACATGACGTGGCGGGACGTAACGAGCACAATTCCTATATAGCCCCCATTTTTGTGAAGCAGATGTATAACCAAGCCTCTTACCAACTGAAGCAAAGACCCAGCCGCCACCATGGAAATGAATGATCCCAGGGCGTAGACCATCAGTTTCAGCAGCTGGAGAAAAAACGGTGACACCCACGCCATCCACAACTGTCTTGTATTGCTGTTCAACAAGAAACATTTAAGTCATGGACTCACTAAAAAACTAAACATCAAAAAAAGGCTAAATTATTGGTTCCCAGAAATGTAAAGCAATGTCAGAATATCAATCATTCTTATTACCATTCCATTCATAATGAGTATATGATTCAGCAGTGTGGTGAGTCTATAGTAATCCTTTAACTCAGAAAGACATGTTTTGACACAAAGGAGCTGTCAGATAAGCTTCTCCTATGCTTGTTCTTGAGATACTGAAGCTCAGATTCTGCATATCATCAAAAAACTTGTCATTACATGAAGCAGAAAATCACAATTTGGTATTGTACATATATCCCACCAATGGATGAAGTTGAACTGTAAGAATTAAACCAAGATACCGCAAAATTGGCCCCGAAAAATTGAGATATGACATATCTGGGTTTAAACAAAGTGAAAAGCATTTGACAATCCAAGCCGAAACTAAAAATCATGACTGGAGAATCTGCTTAGCATGTTACAAATAGATTACCTTAATCGTTTCAAACTAACCCTCCGTATGGCAAAATTTCGGGTCGGTGGTTGGCTATGAAACTGTGTTTGTGGACGTCATGTGATGAATTGCAAATATATCCCCGGTGGATAATTAAGACATGAATTTGTATACACTAAAAAAAGAGATGAAGAAGTCAAGTTAAGAAAAAATGATGATGATGATGATGATGATGATATAAGTACCTTGACAGAATCTATTGGTTTATCTCCCAGCTCTGCAAGACTGAATATTCCTCTCATTACGGAAACATAGGATATTCCAAATGGAGAACCAAAGAAAGCCTGAAGAAAAAAAAGATACCTTAACCAAAAAACAAATAATTATTTTTATAGGCTACATAGTTAAATAAATAAATGAAGCAGATCTGATTCATGTCAAGAGATTATAGAAATGCACTTTCAGTTGATTTAGACATAAAAAGATCAAATTATGAAAAAATTTTGAAATCCATCTAAACTCTGAAACATAAGGTGATCTTTTGAATTTCCGATTATATTGATTCTTTCACCTATAAATGATTTTGTACTGAAATTCAGCTTAAGTCCATTTTAACACATTCGGTAATGAAAAGAAATAGGCTTAAGTTTTAAATTTCATACTTACTTGATCAACAAAATATGCTATACATGTATAAACATAGAATGAGTGTGGCATGTATTATTTTCCAATATATACATGGTTCAAAGATATATATTATATGATGTCACATAGTTGCGTATTAAAACAAACCAACACATTTGTACCCTTTTCAAACTTCACAGTCTAGTAAATATGTCAGAATGGAAAAAGAGTTTCATTTTGCATGATTTATCATAGAATAATGCATGGTGCTGCATTCAGATAAAATGAACATGTAATAATCACTCAGGCCTACAGCATCTTGATTTACAACCGTGCATTATTCTGAGATATCATTGAAAACGGAACTCTTTTTCCTAAATAAAAATACTTGCCACCAGTCAACTAGGTTCATGGCCATCATTAAGGGATCATACTTCCTCTCCACATTGTCAGGACGACGAGGAATCAAGTACCATCCAATGGCTGCCAGACGACAGGCGGAACAAACCACCACACAAGACTTGGCATCTTCTGCAAATAAGTCTGTACATACGAAATTACACAAAATATTTAGTAATTTCATCATTTAAATAACATTCAAACTAAATAGTGCATAGCAACTCCACTGACTAGGAGTTATAAGCTTTTTTGCTAAAGGCTTGTATTTATTATAAAATTCCATGATCACTTGATGGACCATGATCACAATTTATTAATGGATGCATTTGATGGATTACCTTATAACTACTGAGGGTACATTAAATGTCAAGGCATTCAGGCTGATGAGACCAGCTGTCAGACTAGAGTGGAAGCAAACTGTGACAGTCTTCAAGTAAAAGATTGAATATTAGCTGGTTGTGGATTGGTTGTGTACGGACAGTGTTGGGGTAGAGTGCACTCATGTACAGACAGTGTTGGGGTAGAGTGCACTCATGTATGGACAGTGTTGGGGTAGAGTGAACTCATGTACAGACAGTGTTGGGGTAGAGTGCACTCATGTACGGACAGTGCTGGGTTAGAGTGCACTCATGTATGGACAGTGTTGGGTAGAGTGCACTCATGTACGGACAGTGTTGGGTTAGAGTGCACTCATGTATGGACAGTGTTGGGGTAGAGTGCACTCATGTATGGACAGTGTTGGGGTAGAGTGCACTCATGTACGGACAGTGTTGGGGTAGAGTGCACTCATGTATGGACAGTGTTGGGTTAGAGTGCACTCATGTATGGACAGTGTTGGGGTAGAGTGCACTCATGTATAGACAGTGTTGGGGTAGAGTGCACTCATGTATGGACAGTGTTGGGGTAGAGTGCACTCATGTACGGACAGTGTTGGGGTAGATAGCCCTCATGTACGGACAGTGTTGGGGTAGAGTGCACTCATGTATGAACAGTGTTGGGGTAGAGTGCACTCATGTATGAACAGTGTTGGCGTAGAGTGCACTCATGTATGGACAGTGTTGGGGTAGAGTGCACTCATGTATGGACAGTGTTGGGGTAGAGTGCACTCATGTATGGACAGTGTTGGGGTAGAGTGCACTCATGTATGGACAGTGTTGGGGTAGAGTGCACTCATGTATGGACAGTGTTAGGGTAGAGTGCACTCATGTATGGACAGTGTTGGGGCAGAGTGCACTCATGTACGGACAGTGTTGGGGTAGAGTGCACTCATGTATGGACAAGCAGATAGAACAGGGATCATGTTGATCAGGAAGCGATTAGGAAGCAGTCAAGCAGATCAGGTACTGAAAAATCAAATTTTTCATCCCAACCAAACTTAATCTTTATACCACTGATCAACTTAAACAAATACCTACTTCTTGCATACTTGGTATCTTAATTCCTATTTGAGTAAGTCTTTTGACATGTCAAAAATCTTCAGGCAGGAAGCCTGAGCAACACGGAGCAATGTTGACCTTCCCGACCATTCCTGCTGAGCCAGTCAAACAAGCAATGTTGACCATCCCAACCATTCCTGCCAGACCAGTCCAACAATGTTGACCATCCCAACCATTCCTGCTGGACCAGTCCAACAATGTTGACCATCCCAATCATTCCTGTTGGACCAGTCCAACAATGTTGACCATCCCAACCATTCCTGTTGGACCAGTCCAACAATGTTGACCATCCCAACCATTCCTGTTGGACCAGTCCAACAATGTTGACCATCCCACCATTTTATGTTACAGTAGATTGAAATGAGATGTGTTCATATCTACAACATTCCTTTTCTACAGTTCCAGTTAGCAGAGATTAGTTACTAAGAATTACATGTAGGGTTGAGTAATGAAGAGTACACAATGAACAATTAGGAAAGGGGATTATTTATTGGAAACAATTATATAATTAGAGTTTTGTTTTCGTAGAAAACTGATATCTCCCCCCACATCCCCTTCCCCTCACACACACATATACACTAAGGCACACAGTGACATATGCAAATAGTTAAAGTTAACAGGCTGACTATATTGATAAAGCTTGTCACAGTGTTGTAGACCTTTGTGTGCAACACTTCCTCTCATCAATTTCTTTCCATAATTGAAATTTTGTTTCAATAGCATAAGTAGAACAAGAGTTACTTGTCAAGAAATTGTGAAAAGGGGAAATAACTCCAAAAATTCTGAGGCCAGAGTTATGGACCTTGTGCATGACACTTTCCCTCATTAATTTCTTTCCATTTAATTTTGTCATAAGTCTACCCCATGAACTTAAAGTATATGTCTCATAGTGCACGAGTTATGCTTCAGACAAAACTTAATTGAATATGAAATTAAACAATGGGCAATAACTTCAAAAATATGCCCTGTGCACTGCACTTCTCCTCCATTTAATCTATCTAGATATGACGTTTCAGTGTTATATGTCTTATAGCATGCAAGAAATGCTCTTGACAAAAAATAAGTATGAAATTTAACAAAGGGCAGTAACTAAAAAAAAAAATGATGCACAGAGTTGCAGGTCTTGTGCATGACACTTCTCCTTAATAAGATCTATACACCTCTGAAGTTTCAAGTTAATAGATAATACTTTTTGAGTTATGCTCCGGACAAAATCTTGAGGATGAAATTTAATAAAGGGCAGTAACTCCAAATATATGATATGCAGAGTCACAGTCCTTGTGCAAGACACTTCTCCTCAATGAGATCTACCCACCACTGAGGTTTCAAGTTAATAGCTTTGATACTTCTTGAGTAATGCTCTGAACAAGAATTAAGTATGAAATTTAACAAAGGGCAACAACTCCAAAAATATTATGCATGTAGAGTAATGGTTCTTGGATATGACACTTCCCCTCAATGAGATCTATCCACCTGTGAAGTTTCATGTTATAGTCTTGATACTTTTTGATTAATGCTCCGGACAAAAATTAAATATGAAATTTAACAAAGTGCAATAACTCCAAAAATATTATGTGCAGAGTTATGGCTCTAGTGCACTGCATTTCCCCTCTATGAGATCTATCCACCTGTGATGTTTCAAGTTATTAGCTTTGATACTTTTGAGTTATGCTCCAGACAAAATAGTGATAAACAGGCAGACTGACAGACAACTCAGACAAAAACAATATGTCTTCCAATATGGGGTGGGGGGGGGGGGGGGGGAGAGACATAATAATAAATCAGAAACTGCTACCTTTACATGCCTGTAGGTAGTGCCATCTAGATTTTAACATATGATCATAATGATAATTATAATTCTGACAAAAACAGACAGACGTAAGAAAATTGATTATCATCAATATAATAAATATTATCACACCATTTCAGACAAACAGTGTTCCTTCCCCACACACCAACACCCTTTTTTCTACAGACTGTCTGACTGTTTATTTCTTTGATGGAAACTTTACAAATATGTGTTATCTCAAGTGTGTATATATATATATCGTCGGGTGCCCAAACTGCGCCCCTCTAAGATTTAATTAGGAAATGCAACATAAATAAAATACATAGAATAAAAACTATTCATGTACCAATTAATTCTATCAAATTCACATTGATACCCCCCAAAAATTTCTTTAATACATACTTTTTCACTCGAAAATAACATTTTATACATTACGAGTCAAATATTATGCCATCATTTTGTGTGGTCCTAACTCCGCCCCCTAGGTGACGTCATAGCAGTTGCGAATTGTACACATATGACTTCCATTTATAAATATGTAAACACAGCAGATGGAAATTCCGAGATACTTTTATTTTAAAAATTTAATAAAAAACACATAAAAAGAGTGGTGCGAGATAAAAATTGCAATATTTATCAGTTTAAATCAAAATTTCATACAAAAATCATCTGAGTTTATTTACAGAAACATAGTAAAAAAATTTATCACAGTTGCTTGTGCGTGTGATAAAATCTAGCGAGACTACGATGAAAAAAAGGAAGGTGGCGGAGTTAGGACAGGGGTGCAGTTAGGACCTCCGACGATATATATATATATATATATATATATATATATATATATAGTTAATTACTTGAGGGAACTTAAAACATGTCTTGTGTACTAATTAGGGTACAAAAAACAGGAAAACGCAGACAAAATGTAACATGTAGGGAAAATGCAGAAGGGTTAACATTTAACAGATTGGGCAAAGTGGTGATTCAGGGGTCACACTCGGGATATCAATCATCATTTGCCACCTGAGAGTCGATAAATGTACCAGTGTCTGCATTTTCCCTAAGTAACACCTCACGGTGTGTGAGTTAATTCCTCTTGGTCTGCAAGCAAAATGAATGGGGTTTTATTAAAAATATAAAATTGTCAAAGATAAGAATACAGTGTTGGCCATTTACAATTTAATCAAGGTGCTAAAGCGCCCTGGTGTAAAGGTGAGAGGTTATCAAAAATAAGACAGTCGGGGTATAACTCTACCAAATATGGTGAAGCATGCAAAGTAATGGCAGTGAGATGAATAATGATTATGAATGGACATCATGAATGATATACAATTAAAAAAGACATGACAATTACAGACATATGACAAAACGACATTACCGCCATATCAGAGAACCCGCAATACCACCGGACACCGCTATATATATACTGTAACGTCTGTGTTTTATACCAAACTAATTTCTTTTTATTTAATCAGTTATCCATATTGATCACCTATTTTGCTCCTAATATCTGCACAGAAGAGATTAATGTTGTTCCTAGATGAAATGATGATGTGTCCTAAAGGTTATTAAAACACCGGGGTATATTTATAGCAGTTGTATCATTGCTACACTGCGTACGGCTACGTGTAACCTAGTCAAGAAATGAAAAGTTGACATGGTGGAAATAGTAAAAGGGGTGACGCTGACAAAGTGGGAAAAAAACGTTATAATTCACGTGCTCTTTTAACAATGTTAAAGATCTAACTGGCTATCGTTAATGCCTCATTACCTCTGATTAAATTTAGTTATCAGCTGAACGCCCTGAAATAGATAAGGGGGATAACTTATACCAGATCTGTTTAGACCTATATCTGTAACCAGGATATCTTATACCGTCGCCAAAATGAAGCAGGCCCGGATTCACCGGGGGGCCGAGGGCCCTGGTTATACATTTTTTTCTAGGCTTTAAAATCCAATGATTACATAATGTTTGAGCTGTCTAGAGGAAATCCCCATCGTGGGCCCCCATACTGAACCAACCGCATAACCACCTGACCAGCCAGACTCCTATTGTCTTATGGCCCCCCTGCTGTTAATGTGTAGGTAATCCGAATCGGCAGTCATCCATGACTTAGTTATAAGCATGTGTTTAGGTACTGTGTATGCAAATTGACTGACACCTTCACTGATTCACAGGCTATTGTCGAGTGATACTTAAGGACATCTCGTCTGCCGAGCGATCTAATGATTGAAGAAAAATAGGCAATTACAAAAACTTTATATCAGTAAAACTTTTCTAGAGAGGTTATGTTTAGGTAATAGCATAAAAATCGATAAGTATAAAATTAGCCACTAAAAACAACAACTAAGTTGGACATTAAAATGTAATTGCCATCGAAATATTTTCACAAAAGCCCAAAGGAATTATTGATTTAAAAATAACTTTGACTTAATCAACGAAATTTTAAATTCACTTTTCTCTACATCTATAAAATTTTAAATCTTGAATTAAAAGCGGGCAAATTAACTGCCGGGTTGATGAACTTTCAGGTATGAAAAATTGCCGATTTTGTTTTGGAAAAAAAATTAAAAAGCTATTCTGCAGGGAATCGCTAGCAATGTAAATTAAACTTTATCAGAAATGGGTTGTGTTTCTAAATGTCATCAGCTATACTATTTTTACATAATTTGTAAGTATTTTTTTAACGAAGCAGTTAAATTCTTCTTAACTAACTGTCTCAATATATAAATACAAAAAGTAGGTCTATACATCATCATGCTCACTTTTCTTATTATTTACGAATAAAATAATAATAATTACTATAAAATATGTGTATTTTAGATTTATGAATATAATTAAGAAATGAAAGAATTTGAAAATTGTTAACTGCCATATTTTGGGACAATGTATGTGTAGATTATGATTACTAATTCAAATCAAATCCAGGTAATCAGTTATTGATCAATGTTACTGATAAGTCAATGAATACTAATGCACAGAATACACAATTTATGTGCAAAATAAAACGGATATTAAAGATTTTATATTTAATATCAACATCTATTGTTTGTTTTGTCACTGATTAAACACTTAGAAAAACCAAAATGTTTCAACTAAAACTAAAAATGTACAAAAAAAAATATAAAAAAATGACACACAAAAGGGCCCCACACCTACCCTATAACGTGCGCCTGAATTTTTTTTCTGAGAATTTCTGTGTGAAGACTGCTTCCAGATCGACATTTTGACAGCCAATATCATTAAGGTCGAACCTATTCCCTTCCACATTTTTGACAAAATGATTATGTTTAACGTGAAAATTGATTTTTTTCTCAGTCTTTGACAAAACTGTCTTTTACACTGTTGAGTCAAAAACTAACGATTATTGATAGTGTACACAGGTCACTTTTTTGTGGGGGTTCAGGAAACCCTTATTAAATATTTTATGCCAGGTCGTGAATGAAAATACAAGATAAGCCCGTATTTCTTACCCGGACGAAGTAATGCCCTTTCAGTAATATCAGTGTCCGCATTCACGGAGCTTCCGCGATTTTTTTTCCTCCGATGAATCCCCGATGCATCTGTGATGTCTCGCCGAAGTATCATGGGGGCATTCGGGGATATTCGGCGGCCTTTCTGTGACATATTCCCGATCTTATAGTTGAATCTCATAATATTTGCAAAAAAAAAAATAAAAGCAAGGGTTGAAAAGCGCACCCAGAAATAAGTTTCTGTTTTGGCCAGTCTTAGACTGAGACGGTCAAAAAGGCCATTGGACATTGCTTAGGGCATCCCCTTAACCCCCCAAAAGTCTTCTCTTGACTTTGTCGCTTAATTCCACCATCAAATTTTCATATTCTCAATAATCTTCCCCGAGACACGTAGGATGGTTCGCAAGATCCCCTAATCGACGGGGATATTCCCCGATGATGTTACAAACTCAGTGAAACTCCGGGGCACCTTCGCCGATCATCGGAGGCGGTCCCCCGGTGCTTTTCCGAACATCGGGACTCAAGACTATTGTGTCATAGCCGAAACAGCAGTGAATGTTCAACGGACCAATCGCGAAGCCTAATAATTGTCATTTTTCAACGGACTGCTCAGTCTTTTTTTGGTTCAAACATCGGGAGCCATCGGTAGAAAAAAAATGTTTATTTCCACATCACCGATTATTTTTTTTCCCAGTGGGACCTAGGCCTTCAAGTTTCAAAAATATATATCGGATTTAAAAACAAAAACAGCAACAACAAAACCTTCACTATTATCCCCAGATACCCTTCAGAATGCATCTCCATCACACTAAAAACTTTTTTTTCCGGGGGAGCATGCCCCCGAACCCCCCTACCACAATCGGATTTGCGCCCCCCCCCCCCCCAGCAGAAAATTTCTGGATCCGGGCCTGTGAAGTGTTTTGGATCATGAACACCGGTCTGCATAAAAATTAGGAATAATTTCAGATTTAATATAAGGCGAATGAGAATTTAAACTTTTTAATATAAACCAGACTTCGTCGGGAAATGTGTGCGTATCAAAACATGTCATAGTGATACTAAAGTATAGGCTTATACTGTATATATACTTACTTGTTCCACGATGCTTCTAGGTATTCACTCTGCTTGTTCAAATTGTTCACAAGCATGGTCTCGCAAGACTTACGGAAAAAGTTTGATACAGGAGGCCACGGTATTCTATTTGATAATTAGAATTAATGGATGTATCTTAGCTGTTAGAATAAAAACACAGAAAGGTCCTTAATTAACATATAGAGAGACCATGTGATATACTGAAACACAATGTGACATCTATGTTTTAATATTGAACAGAACAAAATAGATGTCTAAGCCAAAATATTCTTAACGAATCTAAAATTTCTAGTAGTGTATTGATGTATGTATACTTATAATTCGCATGCCGACCTTTTTCTCTTTTTTTCTGGTATTAACCTTCAACCCTGATGTATAACAGTAAATACATAGGTTATTTAATAGTGATTGACAGCATCATCGTCAAATAAAAGAATACTAGTATATAATTTAATATCATCAAGCGAAAAGAGAGCGCCACTGTTAGTGTTAAACTTGGATAATATATCTTTCATACAGATAGTGAACAGTATAATATCATGATACTAATGCGCATGATTACTGCACACATGAATCAATCTCGCGTAACAAATTGGATTTCACTTCACTTGAAAATGAAACACTCGTTTCGGTTTACATGTACCTGCAATTCATATTTAATGATTCACTAAGGCCATTTTGATCTTTCAAATATCACGAAATCATTGGATTGTGGTGTGTGTTTTTGTTGTTGTTTTTTCTACTAAATATTAATTAACTTTTCCCCTGTATACACTGACGCACGGACAAAAGGCGATCTCAATAGCTCACCATCCATGAGCACGTTGTGCTCAGGTGAGCTAAAAAGAAAAGAAAAGAAAAACGAAAATGTTATAGCATTACTTATTATACTGCAGGCTTTAAAGTTATCAAAAAACAATGGACCAATTAGCAAAAATATTTGATTCAAATCTAGAATTTCTAGAAAACGGACTATTTTAATAGGTTAAAGGGAGATTTGATGTTTACAACGTTATCTTTATCATCCTTTTAATCTTACCCTTTTCTTACAACGGAAGCAGTTTAGACTACGGTGCATAACCATATCGGTGGTTTCTCTGCAGAAATCGCTTTATCGGCAGTCTCTCTGCGTTCGCTAGTGGTGAGCTGATTAATCATAAAGTCAACGAATCAGTGACGAGCTACTGGTTGACGTGACGATGACGACGAAAATAATTCGTTGACGAATTATTGACCAAAAAAGGGGGCGTTGTTAATATTTCAAAGCACATCTGATTGGGTAATTTCATTTATTTGATAAATTGATACTTGCAAAGTTGCACTTTGCACATCGTTGGCCTCTGGTTGTAACCTCTTATACTTTATCTCGGTTCAATGTTTATACATGTATTTGAATATTTGAGACCTAATACA
Organism: Solen grandis; assembly: GCA_021229015.1. Taxonomy (NCBI): domain Eukaryota; kingdom Metazoa; phylum Mollusca; class Bivalvia; order Adapedonta; family Solenidae; genus Solen; species Solen grandis. The sequence continues at coordinate 63,295,932 of CM037789.1, read as the reverse complement.
TATCTATATAATCTATATAGTACAGAATACTTTATTTTCATGTTGTACAGTAAGAGCGTTTTAATAGGCATTTACTCCAAACATGGTATATTTGGTATTTAATCATGATTAATCAATTAATCAGTGACTTTTGTCTCTGATTAATCGACGAATATTTTTTCGACTGATTCCAATCACTAGCGTTCGCACAGGTCATTCTCTGCCATAAACAAAATGCGAGATGGACGGAGGGCCAAGAAGAAGAAAAGTGGTCACATTAAACAGATGAAATGCTAAAAATTATGTATTGCACAGAACATTAGAGAATCTTTGCTGTGTATATGCGTGTCTACTTTTCAATTATCAGCGACTGCCCTCCGAAACTCGGACAAACAGTTTAGTAATATACTACAGGAGTACCAAATATCTAAGCTCTTACAGAAGAAATTTTTGAAAGATTGCATTTGTAATAAAACAATTTGAACACTTTTAATAGAGGGCAACATAAGGATCAATCCTGTAAGATTTGATCAAATTTCATTCAGTTTAGTAGATGTTGCTAAAAGGAAATTGTTAACACCGGACGCACGCACAGACAACAGACAAAAGGTGATCATAATAGCTCACCATGCTCAGGTGAGATAAAAAGAACAAACAAAAAAAAGGTCTAAATAAATTAGAAAAATACATTTTTATTATGAAATGAATACATTATTTAACACAAAATTGGTTAAACAATTCTATATATTAAACAGAAAGTGAACTGAAAAGATGAGACCTTTTTTCTATATCTTTCTCATCTTACTTTATTTACATATACTCAAATGTGGTCTCATAACAATGTTTATAAAATCGTAATGCCTGTAACATATTGTAAGTACAATATAATAGGTCTTGCTTAAAAATTTGTATCGGATATGTAAAAAGCTAATTACAGGTGGATGAAGACTCACGGGGGGGGGGGGGGGGGGGGGGGGCTGGGTGAGTGTTAAAGTCAGCGACTTTACCCTCTCGGCCACGCAGGCCCCGTAAAACTATTGACTTCACCACGGGGTTTAGATAGAATAAATAGCATATTCCATATCTTGTCACTGGATGGTAATATTTCTTTGAAACTGTCACTTTGAAGACATCCAAAAATAAAAATGTTTCATCAAGAGTTTTCCAAGTTTCATTACAAATGAAGGAGATAATTTGTATTTTATCATTGAAGTACATGGGAAATATACGATTTCTGTGAAAATGAAAATATGAATTCGATTTTAGAGGAAAACTCAAGGTAGAAAGATGCGTAATAGGATTCTGTTTCAAATTTCATAAAAAACAACAACTAAACTTTACCATAGTAATCTTCCACTAGTTATCAGCAACTTTTGTGCAATGTTTAAGACCAAATGAGTTAATCAAATCTTGAGCTATCAGTCGGACAAGGCTTGCTTAACAGTATTTTGTGAGAATTCAGCAAACAACTTTGTGACCTTGACCTTTGAGGTACAGACCCAACATGAAACTCTTGGAACGGGTTATGCTCACTGGACTGCTATTTCTCACAGGATAAGTGCAATGAATATGAATGTTTGTTGCATTCTGAGTAAGTGTGACTGCATTGAGATATTCTCAGAGTAAAGAAAGCAGTTGTTGATATGTCCTTGGATTCAAGTAGGCACTGGCTGCATGCGATTGGACTGCACCAAGATTTTAATCTATCTGGCTATTAATTTCTACTCTTTTTTTTTGCACCAAACCATAAGTATACTAGAACTATCACTGAAAGTGATGGAATACCCCCTGGATATTGCTTTGTCACAGAAAAGAAAGCATAGAACATATCACCAAAGAGTCCCAGAACGCAATCTTAGGATAATTATGAAATAAAGGGAGATGATAAATCATGTAGAATTCTTGAACATAGCACTTCAACTATTCGCTATATACCTGATATCTATATTTAAGGTTTCAAATAAATCCCTTTGACAGTTTTTTTTAGCTATGTCCAAGACAAAAAGTAATCATCACTAAATAAACAAAGTGGCATAACTCTGTGATAAAACATTCTAATCAAACATGTTTTTATACAAAACAAGATTTGGTATTGATCCACCCAATTCATGTCATAGGTTTGGGAGTTAAAGAGTGGAAAGAATATATGCACATTATATATTCATATTGCTAAAAATACTAAGAGCCATTACTCAGTGATAATACATTTGATCCAAATGTGCCAATGATGTGCACAACTGGACTTGATACCATTCAATCCTGTTCAGTTTCAATGTTTCATCCAATTCAAGCCAGAGGTTTTAGAGATAAAGTGCAGAAAAGACTGAGTCAAAAAACAAAAACAAGAGAGCCAAGATGGCCCTGAATTGCTCATCTGAGAATCATTGCCTTCATTGCCTATTATAGTATTATGAGTCATACTGAATACCTAATCCATGCTGAAGTACAGCAAGATAATCTAAATTCCACACAAAACTGTACCTGCCATCAAAATTTTGAAGGTCAAAGACTAGTAAGTCTATACTACTCAAAATTTGCTACGGATCACTTATTTTTTTTTTTTTTTTTTTTTTTTTTGCATTTCAGAACACTCAAATGATTTAATATATATAAAGATTGAAAAAGCTACTTTTGAAACTTATTGCACAAAACGACCTAATAAACCAACTAAAGCTATGATACTATCATAAGTATTGAAGGAAATACATTTAAAACAAAAGGTCAAATAAATCTATCAAATACACAAGTAAATAGGATTTCACTGAATGAACCTTAGCAAATTTTGAGTAGTAAATATAAAATCATGTGACCCCGAGCGTCATGTTATCGTAAATACTTAAGTAAGATTTTAGGCTCAAATTTGAGTATCATACTGAAACACCTATTGAAACTAATGGGCATATTTTGAGTTTGAGTATGAAAATCATACTTAAGTACCATTTTAGTTTTTTTCTAGTTTTTCCTCTGTAAGTCTATATAAAATCAAGTGACCCCTGGGGCAGGGCCAATTTTGACCCCAGGGCCATGATTTGAACAAATTTGGTAGAGATCTACTAGGCCATGTTACACACCAAATATTTGAACTCCAGACCTTGTGGTTTTTGACAAGAAGCTTTTAAAACATTTCACTTCTAAAATCTATTTTAGCTCCTGTGAGCTAGATATGCAATAGACTGGAACCATTTGATCAACAATGGTAGAGCTTATAATGCAAGGAACATCACTAGCAACTTAGCAAGTATCATCTAATTTGGTCCAGTGGTTGCAGAGATGTAGTACTTTGAAACAATTGTGGACGACCGAAAGACAGAAGGACAAAGGACAGACGACAAACAGCCATTGATCCTAAAAGCTCACATGAGCACTACATGCTAAGGTGAGCTAAAAAAAAAAGGGCCATAAATCTGTCATAATTCATCTAGCATAAATGTACAGACAATATGCAAGTGGATGTCATGCTGAGCAATTGTTGTAAAAATTAAAAATAGACTTGTCAGAAATAGCATAGTGCATCAAATGATATTGAACTAATGCTTACGTATTATAATCAAAAACTTTATCATGTCTGTAAAAAGTTAGTTTTCAATTTATTTTCAATCAATATGTTTAGGCTTAGAATAAGGGACATATATCATGAAACACCCTGTAAATTTAGTCTAGAGTTATGTTACTTGCTGGTCTGGTGCCCCTGAACACCTTTCTGTAGTTAAAACTCAAAAACTGATTACAGAGATATAAACAGGATAGTATTTGCCCGAAATGGTCCAAAAATAGCTAGCAAATATTTGGATGAGTAATCTTACTTGGTTTTCTAATGCCCACGAATATATTCACAAACTTCAAAATCAATACCAAGAATGGTTATGGAGATATAAGTTTAAGTAGCTAGAAAGCAAAACTTTAACCAAATTTTCTATTGCATGCAAAGGTCTAAGTGTAAAAGTGGCCTTAAATGAATTATATACAGTCAAAATGATTTGTCTCAATAATTTGGTACCACTGAACTGTTAATGAAGTTTCAAATCAATCCAATGCCTGGTTACTGAGATATATCAGCATGATACATTAAGTACCCTGCATGCAAAACTGTAACCAACATTTCTAAGTTGAAAAGGGGCCATAATTAGTAAAAAAAATGCCATCAAGAGTTATCTACCTTGATGGTCTGATATGCCTAACATAGAGCCTGGTTCCCAGTATACTAAAACTAATGGCAGCACACAGTGGAAGTGCAAAGGTAATGTATTTTCTTTTAAATAAGCAGATCGTTTCAAACTGTAGTCACCTACAGAAACTACATTGCTGTAAGAATTGTCAAGTTTGCAAACAAACTGATAACTTTTCAAGGATTTAAAGCGATCAAAATTATACCAGAAATTTCAATGGAAGTTAAACATGTCCGAATAATAGCAACTCATTTTTGTTATTTTATAGTTCACATGTATATAACGAAAGATAACTTCTTTTTTTTTTATTGCATATTGACCCCAAGCACTTCTATTGAAATACAACAAAAGGAACGAGCACATAAAACTAATATCACTCCATATCATATTAGGTCCACTGGACATTATTTCAGCTTGACCCATTAACCCTTTACTTAATACAGACTCATTCTGACGCATTGGCAAACAGAACAGACCCAGAACAGAATGCTCCTATAGGGGCTGTCGGATCAGGATATCCTCTGTTTGCTCATACAATATTGTAACTGTCTCCACAGCCTGTGTGGCAAAGGAAAAAACATTATTTCATATGTCATTTTAAGTTTTGTAAATTGATATTTATCAGATCATAAATTTGTTCGTGAATATTCATGAGGTTATGGGTTAATGTAGGGGCAGGGAGAGTTATCTAGACTACTGAAAATACTCGTACACTTCAAGCCATGCAAAGCTTAAACCAAGCTGTGACACCTACACATGGGTGACTGAAATAGCTCTCATATTCTTTGAATAGTCAAGGTAAAAAAACAAAACCAAAAAACTTAAATTACATAAGTTTGTTTGTTTGTTGGGTTTAACATCCCACCGACAGTATTTCAGTTATTTGGAGATGATTCTACTTGAGACAGATATAGTGCTTCACACTGCAGTATCACACCACAGACATGTGGCATGATACCACACACAGTCACATTATCCTGACACCGGGCCAAGCAGTCCTGTAATGACCCTTATATGCTGAGCTCCAAGCAAGGGAGCTATAACGGTACCCTTTTTTTAAGACTTTGGTATGTCGCAGCCGGGGATTGAACCCATGACCTCCTGCTCCCAAAGCGGATGCTTTAACCACTCGGCCACCGGGGACAATACTTACTTAAGTACATACATTTTTGTTATTCGACAGACATATATATTTCTTGCATAGCAATTGTAAGTTGGACTGCCTGAAGTTTCCAGGACATACTGCCACCTATGATGGGGACAATAAACAATTTTCTAACAAGATGTTATCTGCTGTCCTCCATCAATTCTAATTTTTACAAAATTTCATTAAAAACTTAAGTTGCACAATCTGTATTGTAACTGACCAAAAATGTTTATCCTAACCATATAACAAAGTAAGTGTCATGTATTTAGCTAAGAAATCCTAGTACCAACAGCATGTTTTAGTTCAATAAGTTCATTTGATGGTGTTTCCATTGTAAAAATACATTTTAACCTCTGGCCATGTTTACAACCACCAAAACTTAGGTTTTTCTCATAAATTTCTCATTTGTTTTCATTTTTTTCTTGGATAATTTTCATGAAATTTGCAGTATAACCAACCTCTTTATGGGAGGATTTTACACTTGTACATAAGTGTTGATAATTGATTGCGTGCCAAAGTGCTAACACCGTTGTCATACGCAAGTCTAAAACCTCTAAACCTTTCACATATTTCCTTGTAAAAAGTTTTACCTCCATGCTTTCATAAAGTAAATCGTTTTCAAAATCATACATAAAAATTTTCAATGTCTCTTTAGATATGGCTATTGTTGGGGAAAGTCCATCAGCTTGAAGACAAGAAAACACAACTGTTTCTGCTATCAGTTGATCTCTTCTTTCTTCCAAATTTCCTTTTTGGATTTCATTGGCTGATAAACTTTCCTCTTCCTTTTCCTCAGTGTCACTTAAAACATGCACTACAACAGCTGATCCCAAAATAATGTCAACACTTCCATGCCAGACTTGGACATTTCCTGAAAATGACATAAAAACAAGCCTATGAGTACAATGTCTCAATGAGTGTTTTCAGGTTGGACTGCAGTTTAACACCTTTAAAATGGAAACACAGAGACTTGCTCCTGTATGTTTAAAAAAATCCTACCTACTCATAAATATCAACAAGGGTGAAAGGGTGAACACTAATAAAGTAATGGGGGGGGGGGGGGGGGGGCAACTCACTTCAACTCATTTTTTTTTCAAATCATTTGAATAAATCTATACAATCGACTTACGGAATCAATAGAATATGCATATCTCTATTGAGATATACTGTATATGTTTTAATAAAGATTACGGATTTTTACATGTAACATTAAATTTTCAATTTAAAATACTTGGAAGGAAATCGAAAAAAGAAAACATGAAAATTTATACTGTTACATATGATTTTATTAATATTAACATATATATCACTGTAATGCATTATGACCGTCATAAATAGTGAAATGGGTGTTAAAACAGCTGTATTTGTAATATACTAGTCCGACTGACAAATTTTCTTCCAGACCAACAAAATATCAGGTTCTGTCAGACGGAATGACTGCTGACACTTTTTTCAACTTTCACAAGGTCTGTATAAGTTTTCAAATAAGAATGTCAAGTTGAAGAATGCAAGTTGAAGAATGTTGCAACTTTATGCCTGTATTTTTCTTTTCTACCCTTCTGAACTTTCCTTGTTTTAGCATTAAGAAGTTTGAACATTATACCTGAATTATTCTTAAGCTTTAAGCTCATATTTATTTTACTTAGCCTAAACTTACATAAGCTAGCTTCACTACTGTCATGCTTAAATAAAATGGCTAAAATATCCTGCGGGGATATGTGGTGGAAACCTCCTGGTACAGGATTCAAACTGATATAATGATTTTAATTTTTATGTTTGTTTAGTATAACAAAAAGAATATACATTAAATGCATGTATTTTATTATACCTGCAAGGACTTTAATATTATGCAAAAAGAGCACACCTTAAGAGCGTGAGACTTCTGTATATGTTTAAGACATATTGTTGTTGTTTCTGTCTTCCATGGCCTGCATATAACCATTGTATGAAAGCATACTCTTCATCATGTGTATAGCTTGTAACTTAAGTCCGTGACAGGCTTTAAGTGCTTGGAAACAAGAGTTGTTGGAATGACACATATGCCACCCTATGCTCCCCCCACTTCCATCGAGGTGACTGTGGCCTTGACCTTTGACCAAGTGACCCCAAAATGAATAGGGGTCATCTACTAGTCATGACCAATCACCCTATGAAGTTTGAGGAATGTGGGCCAGTTATTGATCGAAAACGAAGTGGTCTACCAACAGACCGACCTACCGATAGACCGACCGACATTTGCAAAACAATATGCGACCTCTTCTTCGAAGGAGGGCATAATAATTAAGTCTAAACCAGCCTATAGACCAAGTGAATAATTTAGCAGAGGCAAAAAGGGTATTTACACGAGAGCTGTATAAATTTTGCAGCAATTTCTGACCCCAAAATTTGTACTGGTTCTATGGTAACATTTAATAAACTTATGATGAGGATAATATCCCTGGATTGCCATTATTACAATGAAGAGATTTTAGCCTTGTTGTCATTGTGTTATGCAATCAAAATTTTTATTGGTTTTTGGTATTATGAATTTCATAGTTATCTTGAAGTATAACTTACATAATTAATTGCATATATTCAAATGTTCAAATTTTCAATAAACAGTAAACATTTTCTGAATACAGGAACAAACGAACAGATCAATGCCGAATATGGTTATATTTAATGTTACCTGATAAGAAATGAAAAGAAATTAATTAAATAATGTATTAGTCAACGAAAATGTAAGAAGAAATCAAATGTTGCAAACATGGTATCATAATAAATAGCACAATGAGTGAACTGCCAGATATCCCATTCCATAAATTTATGATGTATAGTTTAATTGTAAACTGATCATCATGCATCTCAGTTTCAAGATAAACATGTTATAAAGATACCAATCTCATTAAAATCATATCCTAGTATGTGCTCCTCTACTATCCGCAATTAGGATCTGGCAACATCGCATTAAAGGTCACATCAGATTGACCTTTGAAGTTATTTATATGCATAAACAAGTGCTTGATTTCAAAACAATTAAATAATGCATTTCAAACTGACTTCGCTAAAACATTTGTCACAGAGTGAGAAAAATGTACAGCCTGACCGAGACTCAAACCCGTGGTCTTTTGCTTACATGGGTAATGCTCTACCGACTGAGCTACCCAAGCGATTACACATCCTCTTGTGAGTAATCAGTGTGATGCTGTTACTTCCCCAGTTTATACCTAACATTTTTAGGCGCCCATTTAAATGGTTTACACAAAGGCAGGGTTCATTCTAGAACGCGCTTTTGCGTATTTGGCACATAGAAATATTGTGCCGGTAATGCGCCGATCGGGCGCACTGTCTGCCGAGAAGAAAAGCGCCGATAACCGGAACAATATTGCATGATCAGGTGCACTATCGACGTTATAGCTGCTTTTATTACTGCGTCTCTGATTGGCTGTGGTAGCAATATTTTCATCATGTTAGCCTATTAAGACCAACCAAAATCGGCGTTTCTTTTCCAATTCATAGTTTGCAAAGATGGCTGAAAAACGAAAGCGAAAGACAATTTTCGATTTCGAAAGTTATGATAGAATAGACCCCCAGCTGATATTTGAACGGAAACATCAGATACAGTTACTGTTAGTTCGTCAAAAGAAAGTAAGCATAGGCTTTTCAAAACACCTAGCTTGAAATGTTTTCTTGGTTCAGATATGATAACGATAAAAAAACAATGTATTGTGACATATGCAAAATAAAAACTGATTAAATGAACAAAATTTCCTAAGAAGGATAAATGCATTTTCGTTCAAGTATGCTAAACAGGTATGCAGAAAGTAGAGATCATGTGGGTGAACTGAAAGCTGGATAAATGAAACCCGAACTTTCTGCAGCCGTATATAAATATGACTTCAAAAGTGCCCTTAAATACTGGAAAGAAAAGAAGCAAAGAAGGCTATTAATGACTAATGAAAGTGACTGTCATAACCAAAACATTATGTTATTCAAAACAGACTTAAAACGTTTAATTTTTTTTTTAAAAATCCAAAGTTTTAGTTAATAGTTAATGGATGTTTCCAAGACATTAGCAGTAAGAAATGACATTTAAGAGGCATACATCCCTTATAAATCACTTTCAGTTTGTTAAGATATATTTTTTATTGACCCCTGTGTTTTTGGCAATGTCCCCACAATTTTTTTCCAACAGTGGGCCCTTTGACCCCACTGATTTTATTTGTAGAATGAACCCTGCAAACGACAATCTGAGACGACCTTCTACACGATGTGGTCAGATTCATTTAGCGATACTGAATCTGATTTAATTGAGATTGTAAAGATATTGAAGCTTTATTGAGAAGTACTGCAGAAATATGAGGCTTAATACTTAGTATATATGTAAGCGATGTTCTAAGGGCAATAACTATGCAATACATTGATAAGAATGATCATCATAATTATGCCAAGTCTGTAATATCATTTGCACCACACATTTTCAAACAAAACTGTCCAACCAACTATCTGACTCCATTTTACCATTAAATGATTGTCATACTGTTGATTACAAACAACGATAACAAATCTATGGAGGATGATCACAATAGTTCAACCCTTGAGCACCTTTAACTCAGTTGAGTCAGAGCTCTTCCTGTTTAATTCTAAGTTAAAAAGGGGCATACATCCGAGAATATAGCTTTCAGAATAATACCCTAATGTCTCCAATCTGCTCCTAGTCATGATTATCAAGTATTCCAAGTTTTGTGTTGATACCTTTTGAAAGTGTTTGAGCAATGGACCACATTAACGTTTTTGCATGACGAAAACAACGACGACCCAGCGATCATAATAGCTTTTTATCCTATCATCAGACTCACATCGTGGTATAAACTGCCTATCGAATAAACTTAAGTTTTTACTCATTCGTGAAATTTTATATACTCTTATATATAAAATAATCAGAAATATTAGTTAGTATGATAGGATAAATAGAATACTAGGTTAGTGTTGGATAAAGATAAGTTTATCCTGCTCGGCAAAGAAAAAATAAACCGCTCGCCAAGGCTCGCGGTTTATATTTTCTTGGCCTCGCAAGATAAACTTATCTTTATCCAACACTAATCTAGTATTCTCTACATCTTTATCCAACACTAACCTAGTATTCTCTATTTTTTCTTCCAAACACTGACAAGCTAAAATATTGCCTAACTTGCATTCAATCATCATTTTAAAATGATTTTCCAAAGACATTCAGCAAAGTGTTATCTTACTTATGCTTGTATCTCCATATGTAATGGATATGTCACAACCACAGGCACAGACCCTTCTTCTGATTGAATCACTTAAGAGCATTTGCTTGGACACAGAAAGTTTCTGTAGAAGATGGGCTCCCAATATGCTTGCCCAGTCAGCTTCAGTAATATCCTTCTTTTTCATCTGTTTTTAGAACACTACGTTTGTTTCTGAAACAGTAGTAGTAGTATTAGCAGCGGTTTGGGGCCAAGACTGCGCATGCGCAGGAGTGACGTCATCAGATTATTTGCGCATGTGCGGCGGCCATATTGGTTTTCTATATTTAGAATGACATCATGATCTATAGTTAGAAATGGCATCATGATCTATATTTAGAATGACATCATGATCTATAGTTAGAAATGGCATCATGATCTATATTTAGAATGACATCATGATCTATAGTTAGAAATGACATCAATGTACAGAGTTGTACATTTGACCTAGGGCTAAGGAGATTGAAGGTCAAGTCCTTAGTCGGAGACACATGGTAAACACCAAAGAACATGAGATACAAAAGAGGTATTGATAGTCCCAATGATATACAGAGCTGACTTGTATATTCAGTCATAAGGCTTAATCACGGACATTGAGGGTCAGGTCCTCAGCCTTAGACGGGGACTATACAAAATCTTAAATCAATAATCAACATATGATCATCATACAATAAACATACAATATATAAAACTATATCAAACAATATTTAGAAAAAAATAATAACGACATTACTTACGATGTGAACAGCTCCACGTTCTGTTATAAAATGAACTCAACACTCATGTCTTATGCGTGATCTGCCGTTTATGGTCATAATACTTCCGGAAATTATATTTAGAAATGTATTTAACACTGTACAACTAGAATAAACCAGAATTAACCAGTTTTTATCTAAAAATAACCATGACTTTGATCAACAACCAATCAGAATAGAGAGCCATGACGTTATGTTTAAAAATAGAGATCAATGGAATTGACAATGAGGCTCAGAAGAAAGTATAAAAGGGCGCGCCCAGTTTACAGTCGTCATTCTGACTACAGAACTCAAACCGACAACATGGAAAATACCTTAGAAATGATGGTGAATTCTTTCACCGATGTTGACGAACTGTTGGAATTTGCTGTCACGTGGGATATTCAAGAATCTCCTTCCGTTAGATTTCGTTTGTTTCAATTGATGAATCGACAATATGATGACGATTTCATCATTGAACAATTTGACAATATACTTGAAAACTTAGGAGGACCTATGGAGAATAACAATTATGAAGAAAATATAACTACAGCATTAGAGTTTATCAAAGAACAGGAGGAGATAGAGGAATGTGTCAAGGCCTATTTATTTGATGAAGAAATGAATGACCTGACACATGCGTGTGAGGAGGATGGAGATTGGAACCCCCAGTCTCCCCTACAAACCGGAAGTGGAGAGGAGCACCAGCCAGGACCCTCTCATGAATTAAAATATACCATGAGGAAAAAATCTGAGAGAACATTAAAAAAAACAGCGGCCGTGGACAGAACATATGAAATTAAAATAGACGAAACGTATCACGGTCAAAATTTAATGGATATAAAAGGTGGTCTCCATAATATGTTCCAGGAAGTGTTGGAGGAAGCCCGGGGCGATTTGGCGGGGAACGATTTAGGGCGAGTAGTGATCCATCACGAAGGACTGCATGACCCGATTGTTGTACCCCTTCAACCATGGGAACAGTTAAACGCCGATAGCGTTATGGCGATGCTGGAAAAAGTTCTCAACAGTAATCAAGATCTCAGCATTGACGCTAGTTTTGAAATCTCCGTAGGATCGATCGAATTACCAAAAGGTGGTGGTGGTCCACGTCGCAGAATAACACGCATTAAAGGAGAGAGAAACTCCCTACATTTAAAAACGTCAGTCGTCACTATAGAGAACGAGGACCAATTGTGTATGGCCAGGGCGATCGGCGTCAGTTGGGCGAAATTAAAGAAATGTACAGCGGAAGAATGGAAAAAGATAACACAAAAGAGAGAGGGAAAGAGCAATTTACAACTTATCCTTGAAAACAAGAAAGTACCGGACAACTATTATAAACACCTTATTCAGAAGAAAAGGGACGAGCAGCGACAATTGGCGGTGGCCATTAGTCAACTGGCTGGAATTCCCTTAGACAGACCAGCAAGTTTAAATGACTTGGAGGCGTTTGAAGAACTCCTTGGTGTACGCGTGATGGTGGTCAGCGCCAGACTGGGCAACAAGTTCATCACCAGTCCCAGTAGCGACCAAAGACCATGTCTTTACATTTATTTGGTGGACAATGACCACTTTCACGCCATCACCAGCATCACGGGTTTCTTCAGCGCCAACTACTTTTGTGAGAAATGTCTTAAACATTATGATCACAGAGAGTTTCATCAGTGTGATCAGAAATGTATCGTGTGTAAAAGAGATGAATGTCCCAAAACGGAGAATCCGGTGAAGTGCGACGATTGTAACATGGACTGTAGATCACATGACTGCTATACAAATCACAAAGAAGAACCCATTTATAAAGAAGGAAAATTAAAAGGGAAACCCAGAGGACCCTCTCAATGTCAAAAATGGTGGAAATGTCCGCAGTGCTACAAAGTAATGAGGACAGACGAACGTAATGAGAAACAAGAACACGAATGCGGGGAGTACCTATGTTCTTCCTGCAAGAAGTACGTACAAGAAGGTCATTTATGTTATCTGAGAGCGACACCTACAAAGAAAGACTTTATACCCAAATTTATCTTTTTCGATTTTGAATGCAGCCAAGATGAAACGGTCCAGTGCGACCAAGGATACAAACCCACAATGTGTAAAGAATGTCAAAATGAGAAGAAATGTAAATCCTGCTCCAAATGCCAACATTGCAAGTCATCATGGTGTGGGAGGGCCACGCATATTCCCAATTTTGTAGTGGCCCACAGCGTGTGCGAGAAGTGTATGAAAAACGAACTTACCCTGAATCCAAATGTACGTCGTGCGGGTCCCGGTGTGACGAATGCAAGAAAGAAGAGGGAGAGAAAGACCAAGGCCCCTGTGAAGATACGTGTGGATTTAGGGAGGTGACCTTCGAAGGGAAAGATACTGCAAAAAAGTTTGGAGAATGGCTGTTTTCGGATCAACATGCCTACTTTAAAGCCATAGCACATAACATGAAGGGGTATGACGGCTACTTCCTCCTAGAGTATCTCATCGACCAATCCATGCGTCCAGACAAAATTATTTACAATGGCTCGAAAATCATGTACATGTCAGTGTATAAGGATTTACACATCAAAGTCATTGACAGCTTGAATTTTTTACCAATGAAACTGTCAGCATTACCCAAAACGTTTGGACTGAATGAACTGAAAAAAGGATGGTTCCCCCATTTCTTCAATACCACAGAACATCAGCACTATAAAGGATCCTATCCAGAACCCGAGTTTTATGGAATAGACTTCATGAGCACTGTAGAAAGACAAGAGTTTCTGAAATGGCACGGACAGCAAAACGATAAAGTATTTGACTTTAGAAAAGAAATGTTGGAATACTGTCGAAGTGATGTAGATATTTTGAGACAATCTTGCTTAAAGTTTAGAGATCTACTTATGAATGCCACTGGAGAACAAAGAGAGGTCATCAATAAAAAAGGAAAGATGGAAAAGAAATGGTTTGGAGCCGTTGACCCTTTTGACTCTGTGACCATTGCTTCTGTTTGTATGAACGTATTTAGAACCAAATTTTTAGAAGAAGAATGGCGAGTTAAATTTGAAAATGAAGATGAATGGACCCCCGCCAAAATAATAGATGAAACGACCTATATATTTCAAGATGGAGAATGGATCCAAGAAGGAAAGATCAAGGACAAGAAAATAGTAGAAAAGGAGTTTGTCAAGACACCTATTGCCAAGATTTCCCCCTGTAGATACAAAGACCAATACAGCAAATCGTCAATTCAATGGTTAGAGTGGATGGCCAAACAACAGAACGTCAATATCCAACACGCTTTAAATACCGGGGAAAAACATCTACCTGGTACACGCTATAAACTAGATGGATATTGCGAAGAAACCAACACAGCTTATGAGTATCACGGATGCGTATTTCATGCCTGTCCCACCTGCTTTCCTGATGACAGAGAAGAGAAAGTGCACCCACTTACGAACCAATCAATGGCAGAATTGTACGCTCTCACACAGAAGAAACGGGCGTATATCGAGGGACTAGGCATGAAGTACGTATGCATCTGGGAACACGAATTTCAAAATCAACTCCAAAATGATTCTCAACTAAAAGCCTTCATAGATACGTTGGACTTCACAGATAGACTAGATCCCCGGGACAGTTTTTTCGGAGGAAGAACCAATGCCAGTCAACTGTACTATAAAGCACAAGAAAATGAAAAAATCAAATATGTGGACTTTACCAGCCTATACCCATGGGTGAACAAATACTGTCAGTACCCCGTGGGCCATCCTGATATCATCAACAAAGATTTTAAACAGATAGAAGACTATTTCGGAATAGCCAAAGTGAAGATATTGCCACCAAGAGGACTCTACCATCCCGTCCTACCCTACAGATCGAATGGTAAACTAAAATTCCCACTATGTAGAACCTGCGCTGACAATGAAAATCAAGATCCATGTACCTGTGAGGAAGAAGATAGATCGATGACTGGAACCTGGTGTACGCCCGAACTCCAAACGGCGGTACGACTAGGCTACAAAATAATTAGCATCTACGAAGTATACCACTGGGAGGAAACAACACAATACAATAAAGAAACCAGAGAAGGGGGTTTGTTCGCCAAGTACATCAACACATTCCTAAAGTTTAAACAAGAGGCGAGCGGACCCCCGGACTGGATTAAGACAGACAATGACATGAGGCAATATATTCAGCAATATTTCGAAAAAGAAGGTGTTTCGTTGGATTGGATGAAGGTCATGAAGAACCCAGGATTAAGGGCCCTCGCCAAGCTATGTCTCAACTCCTTCTGGGGCAAGTTTGGTCAACGTCTGAACATGAAACAGACGAACTTTTTCCACAAAGAAGAGGCCCACGAGTTCTTCCAGATATTCACCGATCCCATGAAACAGCCACAAACTTTCACATACTCCCGTAAAACATTAGACAGGAGAGTACTCTATTATGACACAGACAGTGTGATTTATGTGAGCAAAGTGGGACAATATGACCCACCTCTAGGCGATTATTTGGGAGAACTGACCGATGAATTGGATAGTGTAGAGCACATTGTAGAGTTTGTGTCTTGTGGCCCTAAAAACTACGCTTATAAAACAAATAAAAACAATGAAACTTGTAAAGTAAGGGGATTTTCCCTACATTATACAAATAGTCAACTGATAAACTTTAATAGTGTAAAAGCCATGGTGACCGAAATTAGCGAAAAAATAACAGTGACAAACCCTAGGAAAATATGTAGAGACAAACGAAAACGAAAATTGTATAACAGAGAAGAAAACAAAAACTATCAAATGGTGTATACTAAACGTAGACGATTAGACAATTTTGACACTGTACCTTACGGTTTTTGAGTTGACAGCTTTGTTTATGTATCTTTGGCTTGTACGATTATTGTTGACACTGTTTTTAAGTGTGTAACATTGAATGTAATTTCTGTATATTTGAATTTTAATTTTACTGGTGATAATTTTAAATGTAAATATTTTGTGTACATTCTAATGTTGTTGATCTGTTTACATTTCATGAAAATAAAAAGATAAACTATACCCTATCTCCTGTGATTTACCTTATACCACTTTCAAAGAGAAATATTATAAGGGACAGTATTGTCACCAAAAAATGTGAAAGGAAAATATGGACCGATCAAGAGTATTTGTTCATTTGAACTTTTTGATTTCTCTAAGGGAACCGAGTACTCGACGACAATTGTTACAAAATATGACGTCAACACAAACAAAAGCTATTTGCGAGATAGTACAACGTATAGTTAGAGGTAGGATTTCGATACTGAGACGAGATGTTCAATTCTTTGAAAGAAAACGGTTATTGTTAAGAACAATGGCTTCGAAGCATGTAAGTGTTTCTAGAAAAAAGTCCCTTCTCCGAAGAAACAGTTCCATGTTCCCAATCTTATTGAGAGAGAGATATGTGATACAAACCATCGTCGACGAATTAAGCCTTGTTACAAACTGAACCATAAGTTTATAAGGGAAACAGAACATGGACAACTATTAACAATGAACCAATGTTCAGAGTGTCAGCGTCATTTCTCTAGACGAGACGTTATGTTAAGACATCAGAGAAGTAAACATAAGAAAATCAATGAAGCGTATCCGCCGCCGTCGCCGCCGCCGCCGCCGCAAATCAGTGAAGCGTATCTGACGCCGCCGCTGCAGATCAATAAAGCGTATCCACCACCGCCGAATAACACATTAACTTTACTGCCATTCGAACCTTGTTCAAGTATTACAGTGGTAGGACCGACCGGATGTGGAAAAACGTGGTGAGTGGATCGTATGCTACGTCATCTTGATACAATGTACGCTAGAGAAGCACCTAAAAGAATCATGTGGTGTTACGGGGTGTATCAGTCCCTCTATGACGAAATGAAAAAGACTATACCTTATATAGAACTTCACGCTGGTTTACCGTCCACAACTGAACTGGAAGAGTTTGCTAATGGAGACCATTGTTTGATTGTCATAGACGATCTCATGCATCAAGTCGTTGATAGCCAAGATACACAGTTATTGTTTACACAAGGATGTCATCATCGACGTATTAGCGTCATTTATCTCTCTCAGAATCTATTTCAACAAGGAAAATCGGCTAGGACCATTGCTTTAAACAGTTGGTATACGGTACTTTTCAGAAATATGCGCGGAATGTCTCAGATTATGACATTAGGACGACAACTGTTTCAGGCAAAGCTAATACATTATTAGAAGCTTATGAAGACGCTACAAAAGATAGCCATGGATATCTAGTATTGGACTTGACGCCCATGGGGGAAGACAAATACAGAATGAGAACAACCGTGTTTCCTGGGGTAGATCCAATTATTTACACAAGATTATAAGGGGAGGTCTAAATCTGATATAATAAAGATGAGTCGTCTCGTCAAAAAACATTGGAGCTATTTACAGCTCTTGATGCATACCACATCTAAACAACAAAGAAAACAACTTTTAGATACCATTACCAGCGATCAGTTGAGAGCGTTGACTCAAGTGGTAGTCAATTTACTCCAAAGTGTACTTCCAATTACACCGTCACATAAACCAAAACTCAAGAAACACAAAAACATTATCAGGCGTATTGGTGATACAAAGATTACCAGTAAGAAAAAGAAGGAACTATTGTGTAGACAAGGAGCAGTCATTGCCCAACTGTTGAAATCCATAGAGCCCGCCCTGCGTGACTTTATAAAATGAAGAATATACAAAAATCAATTCTGATACCATATGACAAATATCAACGATTGTTAGACCACAAGCAGACAACACCACAGTCGGAAACCTCAAATTCACCAACTGGCTTGACTGCTGAAGCTATAGTAGACGTATTACCCATACGATATCAACAAAAGGCAAAAGCCATACTTACTTATATAATTCGTGACCCCGGGCGTACATTACTATGGAACGACAGAGGTGAACTCGTTTATAAAGGGACTACAATATCTGGATCTCATATCGTGGATTTGATGAAAGGTACACAATATCAACATAAACATTTCACGCCTGTCGGGTCTAGAGAATTTTATGAGGGTCTTAAAGAGATACATTTACCCATCTCACTTATTGTTAAGCGTGACACACCATTAAGGCCACCTGGTCTGCCTGTTGAAAAGAAAACGACAAGGCGGAAAAAGTGGATCCACATATAATGGACTGGAAAGAGTACTTAACATCCATTTATTTTGATCCGAAACATCCTGCTAGCTTTGCTGGAGTGGACAAACTTTACAAAGTCGTTAAATCAGAAGGAAAGTTTAAGATAGGACAATACAGGATTCGAAAATGGCTGCAAGACCAAGAGTCTTATTCCCTCACACGTGGAGCTAGAAGACACTTTCCCCGTTCTAGGGTAATTGTCAACGGAATAGACAGTATGTGGGATATGGATTTGATGGATTTAGTGTCCTTGTCTAAAGAGAATGATAACTATAAGTACGTTCTGGTCGTCATTTATGTATTTTCCAGATATACCTGGTGTCAACTTCTCAAAACAAAAACGGGATCGGAAGTGATACAGGCTTTAGAAAAGATATTACAGGGTCACAGAAAACCTAAGACTATACGTTCTGATAAAGGAAAAAATTTAAAAACAAAGAGGTGACCAAATTTTTGAAAGGATTAAACATTCATCATATTGTGACACAAAATGAAACTAAAGCCAATTACGCGGAACGTGTCATCAAGACGATTAAACATAAACTGTTTAGACGTATGCTGAAAACGCGAAGTAAAAAGTATATAGATACACTTCAAGATTTAGTTACAAGTTATAATCAAACTGTACACAGAAGTTTGGGTGAAACGCCTTCGTCTGTGAATAAAGTCAACGAAGGTGAAAGTAGACTTCAACAGTACTTACTGAGACAAAAAGGTCGAAAGAAAGTTGTAAAGAAAGAAACCAAAAAGAAGAAAGCATACAAGTTCAAAATAGGCCAGACAGTCCGAATATCACATGTCAGGGGTGTCTTTGATCGAGAATATTCTCAAAAGTGGACAGGTGAACTGTTTAAGATCAAGTCGCGTTATAAAAGGGAAACTTTACACGTGTATAGACTAGAAGCGTGGGATGGTGAAGTCATAGATGGAACATTTTATGACTCCGAATTACAAGCAGTGAGTGTAGATCAAAATACTAAATTTCATATCGAAAAGGTGCTAAAGAAACGGACACGTCACAAACAAAAGGAAGTTCTTGTGCGCTGGCTTCATTGGCCAAAGAAATATGATTCATGGATTCCTGAGCAAGATGTTACGCAATATAGTACATAAGGGGAAGGTCAGCATCATGAAAAGATAACCACGAGGAACCAAAGTCTTGTTCAGGAATGTTTGGAAGGAGATGAGCAAGTAAAAGACCGTTTCAGAATTATGAAACGGATGGTCGTTGTCATCATGACATTAGTGTGTACCGTACCTGGTATTGTTTTAATCAGTTTACCAGTGGATCATTACACAGTAGTCTCAAAGAACAGACCTGATCTCAATCATACAGCGTGTGTTTATGTCAAACAGTACCCTCTTCAGAGTAATGTATATGGGACTTTATGTAATCAAAATGGATTGATGTTCCTAGATATACGACGTTTTATTAACGGGACAGCAACAATCATAGGTATACAATTGGAATTACATCAGTGGCTTACTTTGAAACAGTTGACCCCCCTCATAGACAAAGCGATTTCGGAGGCACAAACTTACTGGAAAACTTTAAAATCCTATAAGGGTAGGATCAACATTGCCTAAAACCAACAAGATTGATAGCATTTACCTTTTTCTATCCAGTGAGGACTCAAAGAAAAAACACCCCGACAATATCTCTTCAGACTTTACCATAGAATTACCAAGATCTTATACATTAGAAGGCCAGTGGGAATGTGCTCTGATTGAAATTGAATCAAACATCAAAGCAGAAACATTGTACGTGTGTACCGATTTATGTCAAGAGCTATATGTTAGAAACACAATGATTCCCTGCTTGCGACGCTTATGTGTTGAGAATAGAAAGAAACTTTTTGAATTAAATGTTCCATGCTACATTCCTGTAAAGAAAACTCACCTTGATCGACTTCGAATCTTTATAAGGGGGAGAGATTTGACATTATTAGAGTCAGATAAGACTATTACACACTGTGTACTTCACATACGGAGATGGACGTAGACAGATGGGAACATCATTTTCGCCTTATGGCCGAGGGAAAATTACGTCCTAATCACAAAGGACACTACGTGGTAGAAAAAATACAGACTGGTGGCACGTCTAAAGAACCGACCATTCAATTTGTTACTCCTGTAGCACAGGCTGTAGAACTGGCAAAATCAGAATTGAAAGAAGATTATAAGGGCAGGTCTTCACCTCAAAAACAAACCAAAAAGAAGATCAAGTCTGCACCCTATCCTAAAAGGAAAGATCAACTATCATAATGGAAAACATACACGGTGACAAGTTGGCTTTGTTTCAACCACCGGAAGTCTATGTAGGGTCACAGAAAACAGAATGGTTAACATATAGACCGATCAATCAGTTGACTGAGGGTGCGGCGATTGAATTCAACATACCCGGAACTTCCACAGCTTATATTGATCTGTCAAATACATTACTGCATGTGAAATTTAAGATTGTCAAGTCAGACGGAACCAACTTAGAAAAAGATGCTCCAGTGGGTGTCACCAACAACATCTTACACACCATGTTTTCACAAATCGATCTCAATGTACAACAACACCCCACCAATGAAGTGGGTAACAATTACGCGTATAAAGCTTACTTAGATTTACTGATGGGTAATCCTACACAACACGATTTGGAGTGTGTGGGGTTTGAGCAAGACGATGATGATGCTCCAGATGTCACCAATCCATCGGGTGCGAATAACGGGTTGTATAAGAGAGCTAAATGGACTCTCCTAAGTAAAATGTTTGATGTCATTGGACGCCTTCATGTAGACATGTGTCAACAAGACAGGTTACTGTTGAATGGAGTACCTGTCAATATCAAATTGTGGCAAAATAAAGACGTATTTAGACTCGCCGCTGATACTGACACGGAAGCCTAGTGATTCAAGAAGCGAGTATAAAAGTGGCTATGGTAAAAGTAGCCCCTGAACTGATTACTGGTCAGGCCAAAACGCTCAATAACTCAGAGGCATTGTATCCCTATACAAAATCGGTGATAAAAACCTATGCCGTACCCAGCGGACAATATTCATTCATTACCGATGACCTGTTTCAAGGTGACGTTCCGAGACAGTTGATTGTGGGACTCGTGTCTTCATCAGCGGTACACGGTAAATACACCAAGAACCCATTCAACTTTCAACATTTCAATTGTAATTACGCGGGATTCCTTGTGGATAGTCAGTCTACACCCTCGGCACCTTTACAACCAGATTATAAGAGTGACAACTATGTAGAAGCCTACCAGAGAATATATGCGGATAATTTTGAAAGACATCATCATTTGTCTAGAAAAGATTTTAAGGGTGGATCTTGCTTATACGTGTTCAGGCCAGAAGGAGACTTGAATGATCGACTGTCACAGAGAGCGCATACACGTTTGGAACTCAAATTTTCTGAGGCTCTGCCAGAAACCTGTACAGTCATTGTCTATGCTCAGTTTCCAGCGCTCATGAAAATTGATGCCAGTAGAAACGTGACGTTTGAAAGCCTACACGTTTGAGACATTTTGGTGGTGTTGTACCGGCAGACAAGTTACCTCGTGTGATTAAAAAGAGACCTATAGCCTATGTGGTGAACACAGATTTAGAAAAAGACCCAGGGAGACACTGGGTTGCCTTCTACTTTCCTTTGAGAGGACCAGCAGAGTTTTTCGATTCCTTGGGCCACCCTCCTGACTATTATCATAGACGGTTTAAAGATGTGTTACTGAACCATGGACGTTATTACATTTATAATAATAAATGAGTACAAATGGATGGAACAGTGACATGTGGACATTTTTGTATCTTTTATGTGGTCCACCGATGCCACGGTTGGAGTATGAAACGTATTTTAAAATCTTTTGACACTGTTAACTTGGTCTATAATGAACGACTTGTGAATCGTTTTGTGTAAATATGAAATAAATTGAGTAGAAATAAGATTTAAATGTTTGTTTTTCTTTACCTTCATAAATAACAACACAAAAGTTCAATTTCACATTTTATTGACCCCGCTGAATATAGTATGTTGGGGATTAGGGTGGTCCCCCAAACACACTTTACAATAATGGTATTTCGATAAGTACAGGTAAACATACATCATACAATTGTTTCTCAGATTTGATTCCAGTCATAAGAACACTACCAGAGTGAAAACATGTAAAATGTACAGAGTCTTTAATAAACATGGCGGCTGGAAATCGCCCCGGTTCGTAGCTTCCTTGGTAGTGTCTCACAATCTGTGTCAAGTCTAAAGGTCCTTCTACTTTGAATGAGGCGGATATAGTCTTGACGTAGATATGTCCTATCTGAACGGGCCATCCCATCTTCTGTAATACACGAGCGTATCGTCTCACACGTAATTTTGCTTCCTTCACAGTTTTAGTTTTTCCATTCACAATCATTTTTCCATTGGAAAACAGCATACAATGACCACCCATCTTTTTACTTTTCCACTGAGCACCAGAAAATGTGTTCGGGTTTATAGATGATATTAGAACATTTTAATGTCAGTTCTGTTAGGTTGATAGCACAATTTAGGTCTGTATACAAGACGATGTTGTTAATCATTATCCACCTCGGGCGGATTCAAATTGTTCTAATATTTTAATGAATCTGGCTGCCTCAAGCCTTGTTTCTCGTCTAAGCCTTCGTATAGTCAACCACCAGATCATTTCATCTATACACCAATATACTATGTACACGAGCCCGAACATACTGACAGTATGCAGGACTGTAACATCTATTTATAATGCTCAAGTCCATTCTGATTGGTCGGTGATGTTTATCCAATAACATCCATGCCTGGTACCCCCACCATTTTTATATACTCACAGTCAGGTGACCATTTTTCGTGTTCGATCATGGCGTTATCATGTCTTTCCCAGTCTTTTAAAATAATACCACACCTAAAACAAACCACTTTATCCGCTGTTCCAGTGTAATAGAAACCGGCTTTAGCCAACTCATATTTGTTTGGAACCATTTGTTTTGGATAGGTGTCAAAGGTCTCTAGTCTTTTATCATAATATATATGTCCATTAGCCATGACGCGTTTTGAGTCAGTAAAGTTCATAGTGTGAAGAAAATGACGATGTTCTACTCTTTTATAGTGTGTCTTGTTTCTATTTTTAGTGCATTCTATTTATAGATTTTACGTCATTTTTTACCAGTTGTGAAAATCATTAGGGTGACACTCTGAACACTGTAATGAACCTAAAATATTCATATGATCTGCTTCTAAATAACATGGAATGACTGTGTCCAGTTCAGGACACACCCGTCCCACTTCCGGTATGTGTTCTTTCAAGCGTTGGTATTCATCTGGTCTTAAATAAAGTCCTTTTTTGGTAGGTACCACGTCCTCCTCGGGTTTCCAATACTGTCTTATGTCGACGCAAACACTCCCCTCACTCACTGTACAATAAACGTTTCCTCCAAGATGGGTATTATAAGCCTGCTTGTCTTTAAGTCGCTGGTCCGCAAACTCTGATGCATCTACCAAGTTTTTCCACCGCATCAGTGTTAAACTGATACCTTTTTTCGTTGGTTTTCCATTCAGCCATTCTCTCATGTCAACCCTGAGCTCCCCTTTCCATTCGCACACTTGAACGTAACGATCATTTCCTAGAGCAAGTTTGCATCTATAGTTGTTTGCCATAGTTTTTGTCGATTGCCAGACAACATATGACAATAGCCTTCGTTACACTGTCTTTTATATGCTCAAGTCCATTCTGATTGGTCAAGAATACCTAAATCTGATTGGCTGACTGCTTTTACTGGATGCTAATTATAGTAACAAACGTCATCAAATGTTGAGCGTGTCCAAACTTGTTTGATGATGAAATCTCAACATCACTGTCGAATAAGAGAATATATCATTAAGTAAAGTTGAATTGAAAATGATGAGTATGAAGTCACTATCATATGATTAGCTATCTATTTTTAGAATAAACCTGCATTCATAAAAGAGGTACTATCCTAACATCGCTAACTGAAAATGATGTTCCATGTAGGGGTCTTCGGGTCCTATGTCAAAAGATATACAGCCACCATTTCTCCCATCATATATCCAATTCACAACTTTTACATTATCATGAACGTAAGTATTCCACTCTGTCATGGTAAGGATTTTGATGTTAATACTTTCGTTGTACTTGTATGATAACTCTGTTAATGACTTTTTGAATGTTAGAAATGATTCTTCTTTGTTTAACCACTGCTTAATAGACATTTTGGTTTTCAAGACTATCTTTCTACAAGCGCCAAATAAAGCCACTTTATACAATTCATAGTCGAGAATATATTTCAAAGGTATGTATGGTTCTTCCACCATATTTCTATAAATTAAAATACAAAGATTTTCTGATAAAACATCCATAGTTATTCACTATCAACAGTATTTAAATCACTCTTTAAAATTCCACGAGAGTTTTCTTCCTATGATCAAAAACAATATCAACATAAAATGTCGAAATGGTGAATTTACATTGAATATATGTGTACAACAACCAACTCATAGTTTATATCTCTATTAATTAAACACATTTTATTTCATGAACCGCCAATCAAAAGACCTCTACGTTAACGAAAGCTTATCGCTGTGAGCTTTCGATAGCTATAAAAAATATTCAAATCGGATAACAACTAAGGAAGATAGAGTCATTTTTTACATGTGATGACGTCATTTCCGGTTCTTTATTTATCATGGACTTCCGGTTCAGAAGTTCAAAGTACAGATCTCACTTTGAGCTTTCCATAGCTATGAAAATGATTCAAATCGGATAACAACTAAGGGAGATAGAGTGATTTTTTACTTTTGATGACGTCATTTCCGGTTTTTATTCATCATGGACATCCGGTTAAGAGTATTCAAAGTAAAGTTCTCACTTTGAGCTTTCCATAGCTATAAAAAATATTCAAATCGGATAACAACTAA
>CM037789.1:63254150-63270470 GCA_021229015.1 Solen grandis | reverse complement strand
CTTAACTCATTAAACATTTGATTAAAATATTCATGAAAATCATTTAAAGTTATATTTTGAGAAGATGCATTTTTTCTAGAAGCAAAATGTTTCCAAAACTCTCTAGGTTTTGAATGTTTTAAACTCTCAAGTTCCATTAAATCGGTCGCGCGGCTGCGCCGCGCCAGACCGATTTAATTTCATTAATGCTTACTAAAAAACACTAACCTATACTAAATTAACTGACTAACTTAGAGTTTGCCCCGCCCTATTACTGCGTTATGCTGCTATATTAGGAGATGGCGCCATATAAGTGTTACGTCAGCGTGTTGTTAAAGTAATCACACACGTGCACGTGCTTTCCAAATATGGATGTAACACATAATTTCGCGCATTTTTTGACCGTCGGCTCATTCTTTTTCAGATTTCAATCTATTTATGTGATGGCTGTTTGTTTTTTTTAATTTATTTATCTTGTTTTAATTAGTTAAGACATCAGAAAATATCAACTGATTGACATTAAGGAAAGAACGAAATATGTAAAGAATAATCGTTTAAAAAAGTCTGTGTCAGCGGAAGATATCAAGGCTAGGTATACCCCGGAAATACCAAATCAAACGAGTTAATACATGATCTGTAAGTTGTTTAAAAACGTTATATCACTTATTTCAATTCTTGTATTTACCAAATTCGTAAACATAGGTACTGGTATATAGCTCCCTTGCTTGGCGCTCAGCTTAATAAAGGTAGTTCCAGGACTGATGGCCCGGTGTCCGGATAATGTGACTGGGTGTGGTATCATGCCAACTGTCTACGACGTGATACTGTGAAGTGTGACAACACTACATTTGTCTTAAGTAGACATTGTCTCCAAAAGACTTAAATTCTGTCGGTGGGACGTTGAACCTAATAAACTGTACTTGTATTTTAGTATTTAATTTAGCATCTTTTTCTTTCCTTATGAGTCCATTTGCAAAAAATATTTCCGAAACTCCTCATTCTTATGTAAATGTTTAGTAGTAGCAAACTAAGATCTTTAAGGGAGGTTGGAGAGGTTGAAGTCCCAGATCTGGGTAAGTAGGTCAAGCCTACGTCATCATGGTCATTGATCTAGGTCACCGACTGCGCATGCCCATGACCATAACTGGATCAATGTGAAAGGTAGTAGAGATAACCATTTCCCCCCACAAATTTTCTAGGAACTCTCCGCGCACTCTTATAGAATTGACCCCGTTTAGGGGTTAACAAACTACCAGAGCTAACTCTACAAGCGATAGATATCCCTCTCTATAGCTATAACATCAGAGGTCATTCACCTTTATTAACAACCCGTTGAATGATAATTTAACCTGATCCCTCTCACGGTGATCTGTTCAAACATTTCAGGTCATTACTCATATAAAGTTTCAAGGATGATACTAGCAGATTTGTACTTTAATTATTTTGAAGGTTGGGGTTTGAAAACTAAAATACAGCTGCGCATACTCATAGCTCAAGGTTAACTTTATCTGGGATAGTGTCAAGGTTTTACGTTAGTGCGCATGTCTGAAAAAATAAGTCACCCATTGATGTTAATTGCAATTTCAAGGTTAGCTTATCATCAGGTAAAGGTTGAATCATGTATGTGCTTCCCGAAAAGTTATGTCAGGAGATTTGTTGTTGTTGTTGTATTGGGGTTTACCGTCGCTGCGATAGTATTTCAATCATATAGCGACGTCCAGCTGATTACAGGTGGAAGAAGACCCGAGTACACAAAGGTACCCGGATAGAACCACCGACCTACCGCAAGCCAGCTGGAAGGGTTCCTCACATGAAAAATCCGAAGTCCCTACCGGGATTCGAACCCACAGCGGTGAGGGGCTGAGAGATTTGTAGTCCACGACTGTAACTGCTCGGCCACGGCGGCCCCATTTATATAAATGTGTTCATGAATATGATGAATAATGTAACATATAAAAGGTAGTAAGTGGAATATCCCTTTATATCTCTAAAACACGTACTTCGTTACGAATTATACAAGGTCGCCTTATTTCATTCTTGTCAGATGTCAGACTCAAAAGCGAAAATCGACATATGGAGATGGTTAAACGACTCAAATACTTTTGACGATTTTAAAATTGTATTGACCGAATTGGCAAAAAAGCATCCTATATGCATCAATATCGTTGCTTTGAAGCTAAATGATTGGAAGGAATACGTTGCCTACAATACTAATGTTGTAAACTATATATTTGACTTGAAAAATGGTGGCTGTTTCGAAAATACTTTGAGGAGTACCGATCCATACATGGATAAACATGTAGAGTTATATACCTGTGCGATTTGTAAGAGAGTGTGAGACCAGATGATCTAGGTCACCGACTGCGCATGCTTATGATTCATAAGTAGGAGATGTCACCTGGTCAGTTGGCGCGTCAAAACATTAACCGCGCATTATTTAGGTCACATTTAGCGACCAGATCAACTATGTACACGTTGACCGATGGTGTGTTTACCTAGGAATTTATCTCGCTATAACGAATGCTCTGTCACTGTCCTAAATAAAGGTGTAACTCAATATTTCAAATGAAATTTGCTCCCATTTGTCATGATTTTGTTCGCATGTATTTTACAACGGTTTCAAATGATATAGTGTTTAATGTTATTGTTTGATTAGACAAGATTTTCATTAAATAAGAAATTAAATCTCTTTACATCAACTAATTCACAGACCAAGACTTAATAGTAAATATATAACCAAGTTTCGAGAATTTGCCACAATCTTAATCCCCTTGTTTAAAATCTTGCAATATCAGTCGGTCACCGCGTTTACTCTTCGTTGAACCCTTGAACCTCAATATTTGATGTTTAAGGATGTTTGCATAAATTTGGAGGTTAAGTTTAGCGAGAAAATACACAGATGTGCTTTCTTCATATATAATATGAGAAAAAGGTTATTTTTAAATAGGGTAATTTTTAAGAAAAAAAAAAGAAAAAGACTGTACAAAAGAAATTACACGAGCATGGATTGATTAAAACCCACAATTTGACAGAATTTTTGCTGATATTGTTAAAAGTGCATACAATTCCAAGTGAAAATTATATAAATAAGACATTAAATTTACTTTCTACCCCAAATGAAATAAATCTGAAGAAAAATAAACAGAAAAACAAGAAGAAAAATCAAAAATAATATGATGAAAAAAGAAAAAATGCGGTAAAACGTTGGAGTACTTTTTATCGTGTTCCCTGTGTTTCGAGCGAGGAAGTTAAGGGAACATGATTGTGTATTTAAAAACTGACGAAAGTAGTTTATTTTCCCGAAAATAAACCCTGGAATTTTAAAGTACATTTAAAAACACCGCATATACTGGAAGGAAAATTGAAAGTGGTTTTGTGAGAATTTCAAGCCTCTGCTTCTAAAACAAAAACAGCAAACAGTTTCAATCATAAATTGCTTATATTTTCGAATATTTGTGGTGAAAGTATTGTAAATGGGGAAGAAGTTCCAGTTTTTCGACGCGTTACACTAATTACACTCGTTGGAATTTGCGTTTTGATACACCTATTTTTCTACCAGTAAAACAAACATAATTATAAGAATTTGAAATATATATAAATGATTTAAAAGAGCATGGAGCTTCATTTTTACAAGAACCTGTATTGCTGACATTACAATTTTATAAGGAAACATGAATTACTCGACGTATACGCCTGATCTCAAAAAGTGGGTCTATTTATTTCGACCAAAACAATCATATTTTTCCGAAAAGCAAAAACGGACGTTCATAGAATTAACATCACCTATACAGAGTGTGGTGGACAGAGCTAAATCTGAGGTAGAGCGTGTAAATAAACAAAACACTGCAAAACCTGTCATAAGTGACAGTAGCCTTGGCCAGAGAAAGGTGAAATTGAAACGTCTCTACACGAAAAAAGCTAACGGAAAAATAAAAACTGCACCAAGTCTTTCAGCTGTAAAGAACTACACAGGACCAGTAAAGAAAACTATTACCTCACCAAGAAAGACACCTAAAAAGACAGATCGATTTAAACAATTTGACGACGTATTTGAATAATTCAAACATTGAGTCATGTTTTCCTGTAATATGTGCAACAAAACATTTGCAAGAAAGTATAACCTTATTAGGCATAAACAGATGAAACATCAGCAGGAAACAGACGATGTGGATTTTGACTCAGACACGATGAATGGAGAAGAAGACAATGATCCAATGGATCGTCTTGTAGAAGAAGTATTTGAACAGTATCAAGACAGGTACGAAGAGGAAGTCAACGGTTTGATGAATCAACAAAATATTACCGAAGAAGAGGCGCGTGATCGGACATTTAACTTCATGAAAAATACTTATCGTAAAGCGCTAACTGATGTATTCACGGAAAATGTGCTTTGGATCAATGCTCTCAAAGATTCTCCAGTTTTTCAATCGATCAAAAAGACGGCTAATAGTGTTATACAAACTGAGGACTTTGACACAGAAGAAGCGTGGAAATATGCCGTCAATAAAAGAAAATTTCTTTTTGAAGCTGTTATTGAGGGTTATAACCCTCCAGAACTAGAGTAACGTTTAAAAACTATTGAACAGTATGTCATGTAATGTTATTGTACCAATAAATTTAAAAAAAATGAGTCCTGCGTTTTAGTTATAATGTACACAGAAATGTCCCAATTCTATAAAAACAGTTGATCTTGGTAACTGACATCCAGCCTTTCCGCAAAAATATGAAGAAGTAAGGTTCTTTGTATGTGAAATATACTTATGCGTACAATGTGTGTCACTTATCAAAATGTTATTCATTTGTTACTCATTGTTACTCACTTAAATGAGCATTTACTCTTTTAAATTTTTTAACATTTTTGCTTTGTTTAAGCAACACAATTGTGACTTGGTACAATAAACAACACAAAGAAACATCACTTCATGAAGGCATTTGCTTGTTTTGTCTTTTTAGAATGCTTGAAAAACAAATAACACTACTTTAAACGATTTACAATAATGTTTTCTTTACAACACATGAAAAAGTTTTTTTTATTACTAAGTTGTTATTCATTTTTACTCACTAGAATGAGCATTTACTCATAAATTACTCATTTTTACTAATAAATTACTCATTTTTACTCATAAATTACTCATTTTACTCACAAAATGAGTATTTTTCAAAATTGTCTGAAGAAGGTCATGCTTATTTTATCTTAACTATAACGCCAAAACAAACTTGTTGGTAGTATTGATCAAGAAAGTTCAGATTTTGGATATGCAGTCATTAATTATTTAAAACTTTATTTGATCATATTTAGCTGTTAGCATATGTACATGCTCAGAGCTTCAACCGCTCCATTCTCGTACACCCACTCTACAGACACAAATAAGTGCATATGGTATCATTTATGAGTTAATTACAAACAACAATGATAAACTACAATATAGGACAGTCAAGGGAATATTTCAAGGCTTTTGTTTATACATGTAAATACAAAAGATCTGTAACCGATGAATGTGAGTTTACCGGCGTTGTGGTCAATAGATAGACTATGTCAGTTTGACCCTCATCTTAAATGAGTATGCCTTGCTACGGATATACGAAGATAGAGACTTCACGTCTATAAACTGAAACTGAAACTGTTTAATTTGGTTAAACGCCTATTTCTATGATGAATACATATTCAATGGCGTTGTACATTGTATGCATAAAATATAAAATCCATAAGACATATACAAAACAACTTGAAATATTTACATGATAAAAAAAAATAATATATATATACATATTTTAACTATGCAGATAATAATAACAGGGAAAAAAATCATATAGTACACACGAGAAAATATCATGTATTAAATCTCTAAAATGACATTAACTGTTTTTAACATATTTTAAACATGTACCGCAATTAAAACAGTTTGTAAAAGTCCTTAAAATAGTGGGTTTTCAACTGTTTCTTAAACACGTCCAAGGATGTTGACTGTCTGATGGTCAATGGAAGTTGATTCCAAAGACTTGGACCTACAGTACTAAAACTTCTGTCATAAAATGTCTTTCGTTTGTTTAATGGAACGACATATAACAATTCTACAGTGTCTGAGGATCGTAATCCCACTCTTTTTGGAGTTTGTTTGGTTACAAGTTCACTGAGATAAGATGGAGCATTTCCCACAGAGCAGTTATACATAAAACAAAGAATTTTGAAATGTATGCGGGCTTTGATTGGTAACCAGTGGAGATCAAATAGTGCTTTCTTGGAACTTTCATATTTTCCACGTAGTAAGACCAGTTTGGCACACATATTCTGGATACGTTGCATTTTATATAAGTCAGCATCTGCAGTTCCAAACAATATGGCATTGCAGTAATCCAGATGTGACATAACTAAAGAAAGAAGTAGAATTTTAGTAGCATCTTCGGTAAGATATTTACGAATATTTTTGACTCGGAAATAATTCAACATAGCAGTTCTACACTTTGTTTTAATGTGTTTTTTGAATTTTAGAGATTCGTCTAAGTAAGCGCCCAAATGTCTTATAGTGTCAACAGATTCGATTTTATCACCGGCAATGTCAATTTTTCTTGTACAGCATTTATTCAACTGCACCTTACTGCCAAACATTATGCTTTGTTCATTTTTAGTTTATTCGCGTTCATCCAGTCATTAATAGTAACTGCACATTGTTCAAGCTCTGCAATGGCATAACGTTCGTTAGACACTGAAGTTGGTCGAAAACGTTTATTGGCAATATGGTCATCAGCGAATCCATATACAGATATAGTTGGTGGAATTACGTCAAATAAAGTTCCAGCATATGCAAGATAAAGCCAAGGTCCAAGACAACTGCCCTGAGGCACACTGCATTCTAGAGGGCGTGGAGATGACTCGGTCGAATTTACACATACACGACAACTACGTGTCGAAGATAAGAGTTGATCCAAGCTAACGCTGTGCCGCACACTCCATACTGGCTTCGTAACACATCTAGTAGAATACCATGGTCGACGGTGTCAAAGGCGCACTGAGATCGACTGCAATCATTGCTGTAACTTCTTGTTTCTCCATACCCTCCCACGTCATTTACTAGTCTAACAAGAGCAGTTTCGCATGAATGAAAACGCCTATATGCAGACTGGTTAATCTAAATAAAGCAGCTTTTTCAATTAACTTAGAAAGGAATGATAAATTGCTAACAGGTCTGTAGTTAGAAAACTGAAGTTCGAGTCCAGCCTTTTTAAGTAAAGGCCTAACGATAGCTTGTTTCCAGTGTGAAGGAAAAAAACCCTGTCTCAACGAAAGATTGACTAGTTTAGTTACCGTAGGTAATAGTTTCATTATAAGACATTTTATGTCTGCCTCTGTGAGATCTTCGAAGTTATCAAAACATGGGACTTGTTTCACCTGAGGTTGAAAGTTCTGAAAATCGTTAAGTGTTTGGCGAATTTTAGAAATTTTGTCCATAAAGAAATCAGCAAACTTATTTGCCAGATCACCATCACTATAAGATTGAGGCATAGGATTTTCTGTTTTAGTACCAGTAAGTTCCGAAACTAAACTATAAAGTTTTTTTGATTCACCTTTGGCATTGGTTATTTTATCACTAATCACGCGTTTCTTTTCACAATGAATTTCATGACAATATATGTTTCGTGCCTCTTTGAAATCTTTAAATTGCTTTGGTTGTTTGTGTTTTCTCCAAAGTCTCTCTTTTTTACGTAAAATATGTTTAAGTTTCAAAATATTGTCATTAAACCAGGGTTTCGGAGCTCTGCATACTTTAGTGTGTTCTTTTACAGGAGCATGTGTATCAACAATAGACTGAATTTCTGTTTCAAACAAATTTACGAAAGTATCAACATCTTCACTATCAACTGATATCTTTGCCAAATCGTCCGAAAAGCCTGAGTGAGATACACTCTTCCAGTTTCTAAATTTCACAGTTTTGCTGGTAATGTTTTCTTTTTTGACATTGATGACAACCTTCACAACACAATGATCTGAGAAAAACGGACCTTGCTCACATTTAAGTACCCCTAGACCATTTGTTGCCTCCGTAATGACTAGGTCTAACCAGTTTCCACCAGTGTGGGTACTGAAATGTACATGTTGTTCTAGTCCCATTGCATGAATGCAATTGTTAAAGTTTGTAGTTGTACTACTGTCATTATTGATATGCAGATTGAAATCTCCCATGACCATAAGATTAGAGTACTGAGGAAGTATGTCTTCCATAAAGTTTGAGAAGTCAGAGACAAATTGTTCACAGGAAGCTAAGGAAGGGGGTCTGTAAACACCAATAACATGTATAGTTAAACTTTTGAACATTAATTTCCATATACCAAACTCAAAGCTTTGTTTTGTTCCATGTTCTAATTTCTTCATTCTGATTTCATTTTTACAAGTTAACGCAATACCACCACCAATTTTGTTTCGACGATTTGTAACACTAATTTTGTAACCATATTGATTGAGATCAGACGTTTCATATTGATGTTGTTTATCATCAGAGTACCATGTTTCAGTCAACAATGCAAAGTCAACTCTTTCCTCTCTCAAGTATTGGCCAACGAATGAATCTTTGTTAACAACAGATCTGCAGTTAAGTGTTAAACAGTTCACCTTTTCCCCCAACTGGATACATGTATTGTGTTTTGTAGGATAAATCAAGTTGTTAAGATTCGCACCTTTTGGCTTTGTTAAAACTTTACACCTACCACCACGTTTACCCCTCTGGCGTTTTTTAGACTGAGAAATATTCAGCTTATTGATAACACTGTGCACACAATGGTTCAGTTTATTCAGTTGCCTATTACTAGAAACCGTTAATCCTATTTCCAATAGTTGGTAACGACTATACCTGAGGTTTTGGTTCACGACTGATTGGTGATTGATATTGACCATGCCAGAAAAAAAAATCATTTTGAAAATATTTTAACTTTTCTTCTATCGTAATCCATTCTATTACAGATGTTGCAACCATATATAAACACAGAATGATGCACGCCACATTCATTGTCAGATTGTTACAAAAATACACTTGTTACCATATGAAATCGACTTATAAATCGTTAATAATCAAGAGCTCAGAAAAACACGTCTGCCTCATACGGCGATTATCAACGAATTAACAAGTACAAAGACACTCTGCACTACAAGCGACACCCTCATTTGTCGATATAAAGATTAAATAATGTCTGACCGTCTACGTTGGGTAATTTCAGACGCAAATAAATCAACCGTTTCAAGGCAATTGCTGTTAAAGGCCTTACAATGCTTAATATATTGAAAACATTTTGAGGATTTACAGATATCATCATAACTTAGTAATATCCAAGTCCTAAGTTTATAACATTATTGAAAAAATGCTATTGAATATGGAAAGCCGGTTACGACATGCTACTTGCCAGTTGCTACTTGCCAGTTGCTTGTTGCCAATTGCCATCCGCTACTTGCTACTTGTCAGTTGCTACTTGCCACTTGCTTATTGCCATCCGCTACTTGCCACTTGCCATTTGCTTCTTGCCATTTGCAAGTTGCTACTTGCAATTTGGTTCTTGCTACTTGCCATTTGCCAGTTGCTACTTGCCAGTTGCTACTTGCCACCATCAGGAATTGATAGAGAGTTCCTCGTATTTTCGTGTTTACGTGCTACGTGTTTACGCCTGAGACTGCCATTTTTGCGTAACCAACTACATTTAAATGACACAGTTCTATAGATAGTTTTCCACACCAGAGGCGTGTTCAACAATTAAAGCGCCCAGTTGCAAGTGCCAGATAGTAGAAAATGTCCTATTGAACGAGATAGATCACTCGATCCCATATCCCCTTCATACGATTAAAATGTACATAACATGTGACAGAGAGTCACAACAATAAACATTTTACGGTTGTTCAACTGTAAATCTACAACTTAAAATGCATAAATATTGATTTTTAACGTTTAATAGTGTATGACCTATACTGATGTATAATCCGATGATTAACTGTAGCTGATACTCCAATTAGCGGTTATTGCTAATGTCATACATGACACCTTTATGTTTCGCCGGAACCAATATACACCATCCTTTCCCCTCCCTTCATCCCTTATTAGGGGAGGAAGGGGGCAATGATTATGTACACAGAACAAATAAGAATTTTAAAACTAACATGATTACAAATTTCTGCCACGAACATAATTTTTTTCCTTGCAATTCCAGTACGTTTCATTTCTCTGGTTTTGTGTACATGATAAAAATGTATCTAAGAATAAAAAAATATCGTATTTAAACAGGAAGACATTCTTTCATGCAGTATATCATTATACCAAATCTCTCTGATAAACTGTTTATAATATCAAATGAAATTAACAAAAACTAAAGCGACGATTGTATTAACATCCCTAGTTATTACATATATTCTTAGTACTGATAAATTCATTGAAAAAGTGGGTAAAATTTAACATAAGCATTCTGATAAGGCACAGGGCAACTTTGAAAGTTGTAAATTCATCGATACCCAATATATGAAAAAGGATATTGCTTTCTAATTGATTAAACAGTTACTAAACCACGGTTTTATTTATCTCAAACTTGTCTGACAAAATGTTCCCCATATAAATATTAATCTAGCAATTTAAATATGATATAAAACTCCACAGAACTGTTTAAATAATCCGCGACTTCTATTTGCATATAGGCTAAGGAGTCCCGCTTGGCCAGAAAGATGGCGACGCAGTGTGTATAACGCGCACCTGCCAAAAAACGGGAACTATCTATAGACAGACATGATATATGTCACACAAATAATGAAGAGACTTAACAGAATTAAGTATTTTGGCACTTTCATTAACCCCATCCTCTAAAAATAAGAAAAGCAATTCGGATTTTTAATGAAACACCAATATTTTCGTCAGTTTTCCATAAAATCCCTGGGAACTTTTTGCTTGTCAGTTTTGTATCCCATTTCTCCAAGTAATAATAGAAAATTGCAAAAATAACACCTAAGAAAGCAAAAACGAAATTTAGAGAAATCATGCGAATATGAGAAACAGAGATTCATGTACTTCACACAAATACAGGATCATATTTATTTATGACAGCGGCCATGCATGTAACCAGAACGAATGCAAAGAAGGGTATCACAATTTTTATATGATTTGCGACTTTTTTCCGGCAAGTTGGGCAAACCGAGTCGTGGTGCACTAAAAACGGTCACTACATTGCAATTATCATAAAAGGTACAGACAGCCAGTGCATCACACCCAAGACCGACTGGTCAGTGAATTGCATCATATCTGTCAAACAAACAACATTTTCATTTTAATTTTATGCACCATTTACTTGCAATCGCCACCACCCCTGGACCGAGGAAGTGCGGTGATGATCCATGTTTTTACTTTTTGGCAGTCCCGGTTTTGATTCCCCGCCAAATTTACCGAAATTCGAACGCCTTTTCAGAACATTGACATTTGGCGAGGAATTAACCATCTGCTTGTCCCCGCAGGGCTGGGTTTTACCCGGGATTTGCTGGGCTCAACGTCCACGCTATTCTCTGATCCAGGGGGGTGTGGGGGGGGGGGGGGGGGGGGGGGGCGTGGTTGCAATTGACTAGTGCATTTTTGGACATAAAAGCATAAACATACATCAAAACAATGTTAACAAGCAGTCTGGCACTAGACAAAAAATTGTTGTCCTTGTCCCCCATGCCGGGGGGGGGGGGGGGGGGGGGGGTCGACGTTGCACGCATAAATCATCACTATTAGGTATATAAGAGCGAAAAAGGCTGTTAGATGTTAGTACGCAGTATATTTGGGACTGGTTTATGGCAGTCTGAGGGTTGCTTTAAAAGAAACAACTTAGGACCTTGAAAATGTATCACATTTTTTTTAAATAAACACGTTGCTTTTACGCAAACAAAATGTGGTGGGGGAGAAGGCTCTACACACCTGGAACGACGTATTTGTTTTCCTACCGAATACAGAATTTAATACATGCATCAAGTGTGCAAGGCCTTTACTGAGAGCCTGAAATTTAACTCGACTCCCGAAAAGTTGCTCTTCTAACAAGAGATAAATCGACTGCATCCACGGTATCGCAGTGATTTCCCCTTCATTTTTCCACTCGCCGGTTACGACATGCTACTTGCCAGTTGCTACTTGCCACTTTATTGCAAGTTGCACTTGCAATTTGGTTCTTGTATTGCCATTTGCCACTTGCCAGTTGCTACTTGCCAGTTGCACTCCATCTCGATCTAACGTTTCGGCGCAGACTGACTCCCGCCAAAAGAACCGGTGATACCGTAAGAAGTGCATGAAAAACGGTGCATATGTAGCGATAAAAACGCATGAGATGTAAGTGGCAACTAGCAAATAGCAATTGGCATAGAGCAAGTAGCATGTTGTAACCGGCATTCCATGATTGAAAGACCTATTTTAGCGAAGCGAAAATACTACCTTTGTTTATATAGTGTATAAAGCAGTATGTTGATTGGCTAAGAGGGTTTTATGTAAACAGTAACTGCTCAGATACACACCTATAAGTTTAAAAATACCTGGCAATGTGTAATGTTTTAATCACTCATACCAGTATCATCCTTGAAACTTGAGCACGTGACTAAACTTGACAATAAGGGTAACTGACCTTTAATGCTTGAACAGATCACCTTAAGAAAGGTTAAGGTAAAATGAGATTAATGCAAATAAGCCTTGATCATAAGGTGACTGACCAGGTTATACAAAAAATCCTTGAAATTTTATTGAAAAACGCGCGCGCACCAGAAAAGTTGAGATGGTTTTAATAGGTTATTATTAGTGTGGTGTTCTCGGTGACCACAAACCGTGCGAGGCAATTTTAATTCTTAAACCAGCACGGGTCAGCACACCACAGTGTAAACATTCCACCATACGTGATCAGTGAACCATAACTCATACCTGTGTACATTACAGATACTCTTAAACATCTGTTATGGTCAGTATGCTATTATAAGCGGGAGAAAGGTAACCTTAAACAGCGTACACTGACAGATATTACAAATTCAATGTTCAAAACAAGTACAAAAGTGCTGCCTGAGGCAGCTCACTGAAATAAGCATGGCGACAAAGAAAAAATTGTCTGATAATAAAATATATGTGGGTTAACAGGAAAACATTTTTTTTTTTTTTTTTACATAACTTTTATTGAGATGTGACCTTGTTTACACAAGTTTATATATTTAATTACATAAATAAAAAACAAGTTCCAGGACTTGAAGTGAATCTTATATCTTAAGGCCTAATATACATATTTAGAGGACGCAGAAAAAAATCAATGCAAAAAAGAAAATTGTGCAGCCAGACCAGGACTGTAATCCGAGACCACTTACAAAAGTCTCCCACTGATAACGGTTACATATTCGCTGCAAATATTGAATTTGTTTCAGAATAACAGAGATGAAATTGATAGTGATCCTGATAAACAAAAAGGTAGTATATACATTGGAGATACTATAATGATCACTTGTTTGGTGCAAAATAACCAAGAGAGAAAAAATGTGCAGCCAGACCAAGACTTCAGCCTGGGACCCCTAAAGGGTGATTGTTCTACTGGTTAAGTTCTCTGACTGATAAGTGTTACTTATTGGCACTACATAAGTTAGTTTAAAAAAAATGGTTGGTGATTGGAAGGTTTTATAAAGTTTTACAGTGGTAAAAGATAAAACAGTGTAAAAGAAAATCTTATTTTTAATTTTTTCAAGAATAATTTTAATAATATATATTTTAGTATACATTAAAAAATACATTTTTTTTTTAGAATAGTTGTGAATATTTGAAATAAAATATTACAAATTAAAATTATGAGAAAATATATGGTTTACTGAACTAAAACAGATTACTACCCTTCAACACTGTAAGCCAACACGTTTGTATTTGAATGCTTGTTAATAAAATATTAGAAAAGGAAAATAAGAAACTCTGTATTATCAAAATATACACATGAACAATAACATGCGCTTAAGTTTTTAAAACAAAATCTCAAAAATTCAGTAAAAAGTGAGTTAGTACAAAAAGATTAATCAAGTCAGAAAAGGGGCATAATTATGTCAAAATCCAAGACAGAGTTATGTACTCTTGACATGTACAAACAGAGGTCATGGTCATAAACAGGTATTTAAAGTTTCAAAGCAATACCTCAAAGGGTTAAGTGAAAAAATGAGGTGGTGTGAAAACTTTAAGCAAGATTCTTTAAAAAAAAAAAAAAGAAAAAAAAAAAGGCATAACTGTTTTATAATTCATGACAGTCTGACCTCCAACACAGGCATGCAATTTCATGTGTGAACTATGAGGGGCATCCATGGAAAGAAGTTGGAGATAAAAGCAATGTTAAACAAATTTTAACATTTTAAATACAAAAATATTTAAGAGTTACTGTTCATGTTATGATGTAACTACTTGGACATACATTCCTGTTTCTACTGGTTGGTCTGATGTTGATAAACACGTGTGAATTTTGAAAGACATCCATTGAGTGAAAGTGAAGATAATAGCAATGTAAAATAAAACTTTAAATAAAACTTAAAACAAGAGGGCCAAGATGGCCCTAAAGACGCTCACCTGAGGACATTTGTGCTGACCAAGTTTGAGGAAGATTGAATCAAAATTGTGGCCTCCAGTGTGTAAACAAGGTTTTTCTAAGATTTGACCTACTGACCTACTTTTGGATCCAACCTGACCCATTTTAGAACTGGTTCAAGATATCACCAAGACAAACATTCTGACCAAGTTCAAGGAAGATTGAATCCAAATTGTAGCCTCTAATGTGTAAACAAGATTTTTCTAAGATTTGACCTACTGACCTACTTTTCAATTGCTTTTTAGGTCTTATCAACAGGAATAGGCGAATAGTTTCCTAATTTTTCATTGGTTAATAATATTATAACCTAAAACGACCGAATGTGATTTTATTACCAACAAAACGATTACCTGTACTTTCATATCTTTCTTAAAGAAAACTTTTATTTAATATACAATTGACACAATATATTCTTTTAGTCTTTTTATCATTTTATTTAATCGTAGATACTGATTTTAATATAAAACATATATCAAGTATGTAATTTAAAGTAAAAAGTGATTCAATCAAGGGCCAAATTTTAACCATTATCTTGTCATAATCTCTCAAACTAGTAATATTGCAAAATATTTTTTTTATGATTGGTCTATATGAATTATGTGGGTACGGACCACTAGACAATATTTCACATCAAATCTATAGATTAAGCTCTAGGTCTTTTCCTATGTAACTCTATGTGAAACAAGTGACCACTGGTGCGGGGTCATTTATCACTGTAAGGCTATGATTTGAACAACTGAGGTAATGATCCATTATATGATGCTACATACCAAAAATCTAAGGTCTAGGCCTTCTGTATTTATGGAAGAAGATTTTTAATGATTTTCCTATTTAAATCTATGTAAAACAAGTGACCCCTGGTGCGGGGGCATTTATCACCATAGGGCTATGCTTTGAACAATCTTGGTAATGAACCATTAGATGATGCTACATACCAAATATCTAAGCTCTGGGCCTTATGGATTTACAGAAGAAGATTTTTTAAGATTTTCCTATATAACTCTATGTAAAACAAGTGACCCCTGTTGCGGGGGCATTTATCACCATAGGGCTATGATTTGAACAATCTTGGTAATGAACCATTAGATGATGCTACATACCAAATATCTAAGCTCTAGGCCATATGGATTTATAGAAGAAGATTTTTAAAGATTTTCCTATATAACTCTATGTAAAACAAGTGACCCCTGGTGCGGGGGCATTTATCACCATAGGGCTTTGATTTGTACAATCTTGGTAATGGCCCACAAGATGATGCTACATACCAAATATCTAAGCTCTAGGCCTTGCAGTTTTGCAGGAGAAGATTTTCAAAGTTTGAGTTTTTAAAATCTATTTTTAGCTCCTGTGACCTACTTTTTCAACCAATCTGAATAATTTGTACAACTTTGATAGAGGGCATCATAAGGATGATTCCTGTGAAGTTTGGTCAAAATCCCTTCAGCGGTTCAGGAGGAGATGTTGTTTAAAGCAAATTGTTGACGACGGACGGACGCACGCACGGACGACGGACGACGGACAAAAGGTGATCACAATAGTTCACCTTGAGCACTTCGTGCTCAGGTGAGCTAAAAAAATAAGACTTTAAATAAAACTTTAAAAAAAGTTAAATCCAAAAAGTGCTATAAATTTGCCAAAAAAATATTTGTAAAAGTTACTGTCCATGTTTCTACTCGTTAAAGTGATGATGATCAAGGCATGTGTGAAGTTTGGAAGACATCCATTGAGTTAAAGTGGAGATAATAGCATTATTAAACAAAATTTTAA
>CM037789.1:63241351-63254050 GCA_021229015.1 Solen grandis | reverse complement strand
TTCTGGGAATCTCCCATTAAACCTTCAAAATAAGTTTTGAAGACATCATTTGTTATGCAATCACCCGCTTTACTCTTAGATTTTAAGTTTTTCCAAAACGTTCTCGGTGCTTTTCTACGTAAATCATCATTCATTTGCCTACTTCGCTGCATATGGAAAGCTAGTTTCGATTTTCTACATTGGTATTTATAATCTTTTTTAGCGCGTAAAACTCTTTCTCTTCCTTCTCCATCTAATCTGGAATTAAAATTATTTAAACATTCCTTGTAAAGTTTAAGCTTTCGTTCACACTCTGAATCGAACCAAATTTTCTTATATTTATCGGCATCATTAAAAAATGAGCGGTTTGAATTATATTTTGTTTTTGCAAAATATTTGTCCCCTTTACTGCATATGTAATCTGTAAATATGGTAGTCAGTCTATCAACATTATAATCAGCCTTGATTTCATCCTGTGAAAGCCGTTCTAAGCATTGAATATCAGCCGATAAATCCTCAACGAAATTCGCTTCAAAATTCGGATTCCATTTATAATATTGTTCCGTGCTACAAGACTGTAAATCGCGCGGTACCGTGTTAATTTTTAATTCAAAACTCAATGGTGCATGATTAGAAAATATAGTAAATTCCTTGAACTCGAAATTGGTCAGTGAATTGAAGTTGTCGAGACTAGTGAGTAAATAGTCCACTACACTTTGACCATTGTGTGTCAAGCACGTGAAATTGCCCGAGTCATTGAACAAACGACCGTTTACTATCCGTGTATTTGTTGCTTTGCACAAATCGAGTAAGCAATCTCCAAAGCGATTGGATGTAAAGTCACGTGATCGTCTAGGCGTGGGAAAATCTATATGCATCACATCATCATTGTCTATACTACGATCGTACTCAATATAGTCTTTCATTTTACCCACTCTACTATTTGTATCTCCGGTTATAAATACCCTACCAAACTGAGAGTAATAAGTAATATCATTCTCCAATTGCATAAATAAGTCAGTATCATAAATGTCATGTACGGGGCTAGCTTCAGGACTTATATATTTAGCACATAAGTATATTGGATATTCAAGGTTAAAAAAAAACTTTATCATATTTAAGCCATACTTTGCAGTCAATATTATTTTGAACAACTGAAACACCCTTCCTAATACTGTCTTTTATATATATTACAACTCCCCCGCTTGAGCGTTTAGCTCTACGGTTTTGAAAGCGTCTATATGAATGTACTGGCTTACTATAATTTTTTAAATTGACATTTGATTTAAAACATCATATCTGGAAATAAAGTCAACAAATTCTTGTGATGAACGTTTTTCAGTACTTAACCCTTCAACGTTCCAGGATAAACACTTGAGAACATTCTCACCGTTCTCCTAATGGTCCCTGTATAGGCTTTTGTTAATGTACAGTTTATCAACTTTGATGTAGGCGTCCTTGCCTTGCTTCCGTGCTTCAATCATGACTGGTATGAGCTTCCGGCGTCTCTCCATAACTTCGCGCGGGTACTGTTCCGATATGCCAAAGTTCGTCCCTTTAAGGTTTTTCGCTTCCTTGCGAACACGCTGCGGTCTAGGAACTTGCATCACACATCTGCGTGATTAACTTACACCACACATCTGCGTGATTAACTTGCATCACTAATCTGAGTAACAAAACATTATCAAACATTAGAGTGATTAACTTACACCAAACATCTGAGTGATTAACTTACACCACACATCTGCGTGATTAACTTGCATCACACATCTGAGTAAGAAAATATTATCAAACATCAGAGTGATTAACTTACACCACACATCTGAGTGACAAAATATTATCAAACATCTGAAAGATTAACTTACATCACACATTTGAGTGACTTTATACTAACATACATCTGAGTGGTTTACTTACATCATACACATGAGTTATTTACTTACGTCAAATATCTGAGTTATTTACTAATATCATACATCTGAGTGATTACTTACATTATACATCTGAGCGATTAAGTTAAATCACGCACCTAAGTGATTTACTAATACCACACATCTTGGTGATTTACTAATATCACATATTTTAGTGATTTACTTACATCACACATCATGAGTGCCTTACTTATATACACTCATTCTGAGTGACCTACTTATATGTCACATTCTGAGTGACTTATAATATTGAAATATTCAATAAGTCTCCCAATCGAAGTTTGAAGACTAATTATTTTTACTCCGTTTCTTCTTCTTATTATTATTATTCTTTCTCGCGCCGGCAACTTTATCTCGGAAGCCACTCGACCTATCTTTACAAAACTTCACACACTTTTATAGTCCTCAATGAGTAGTGGTGCCCCTCCCACCTGATTTTTGTAAATGAAGGGCCCCTACGGGTCTGGTCAAGATGGAATGTTGCATAAAAAATGTATCTTCGTTATATATTTTAAATTTCCAACCCTGAATCATATTTTTGTTCCTCATAATGAGAAGAATGAGTAGTACTATTTTGGTGTCCCCCAAGGTCACCCAGGGGTCAGGCCCCTCCCCCCTCAATTTTACTTATCACACTATATCTAAAAAAACTGTTCAAATCCCCACCCCTAAACCATATATATGTTTGTTCCTCATGCTGAGACAGATTAAATGGAACTACTTTTGTGTCCCCGGGTAACCAAGGGGTCAGCCCCTCCACCTCAATTTTACTTACGAACTTATATCTTAAAAACAGTTCAGATCCTCACCCATAAATCATAATTAATATACAATGTATTCTTGTTCCTCAATATGAGACAGATTGAATGGAACTACTTTTTACTTTTGTGTTCCCGGGGGGTGGGGGGGGGGGGGGGGGGTCACCAAGGGTCAGCCGCCAGCCCACCAATTTTACTTATGACCTTATATCTCAAAACTGTTCAAATCCCCATCCCTAATCCATATATATTCCTGTTCCTCATGATG
Source organism: Solen grandis (assembly GCA_021229015.1). Classification (NCBI taxonomy): domain Eukaryota; kingdom Metazoa; phylum Mollusca; class Bivalvia; order Adapedonta; family Solenidae; genus Solen; species Solen grandis. The sequence continues at coordinate 63,251,114 of CM037789.1, read as the reverse complement.
AGACAGATTGAATGGTACTACTTTGGTGTATGATTGTCTAAGGAAAAACTTTGTTTTGGAGACTTGGTAACAGTTCACCGTTACAATTATTACTTGTTCAGAGTGACTTACTAATATTTACACATTATGAGTGACTTACTTATATTCGAATATTCTAATTAATGCATAGTTTTCGCATAACAGAGCAATGTCTACGTAACTTATCTCGTTTCACAGGGTGAATATTGTACCAGAAACCGTTGGTTTGGTAATTGCTTAAATAACTATGAAATATAAGATCTCATTATTATTTTTATCAAAATATTATTTGCAACTAATGAGTCTCTTCAAATGACATGTTCGAATTAGCACACAGATAAAACGCAGGTTTAAAGATTAACAATCCTACATCTTTAATATTCCCATCCTAAAAATTTATAGCCATTGGCTGCGATCGCCTTAATTTTGTCCTTCATCCCCGCTTTTTATTTTCTTATGAGTTTAAATCAAAAGGAAAAAAATATCCAATATAATGTGTTTTGAAAACAACGTGTCTCACACCACTGGTTGACATGAGCGTATAAAGGGAATCTGAGTACAGTGTTTTTTTTTTTTTTTTTTTTTTTTTTTTAATGCCGTACATACTTAGATATTTGCCTCAGGCATGTGTGTCTTATGTAATTATTAATATCATTATTGCTATTACAATACAGTGTATTATTTTTAAATATTTATTTCCAATATATATTTAATATAAATATGTTTTTGGCTCTATCCCCCATCAAATCGAATGTACAAAATAAGTTCTATTCATATAATTTAATTTCTTATGTCTGATCAAGAATGTCAAACTCATGATGTAATGGTGCACAGATTGGTAACTGTTTATCTTCTCTCTCTCTCTCTCTCTCTCTTAATATTATTATTAATATTATTATTCTTTACCCACTTTCGTTTTCACATTGGGTAAGGAAAAGCTAGTATACCTGTAAATAATCTCTTTTGTTGAATTTTATTGTCTAAATATATTTTATGAATATTTTTGTAGGTTCCTTAACAACCTTTCGCTTTCGATACTAGTTAAGGAATATAAGAGTATTGCATGATCCTCATAAATAATATGAAACCTCTCTCTCTCTCTCTCTCTCTCCCTCTCTCTCTTTACTTAAAGAAAAAAAAAAGAACCGCGGAACCTTCATGTTAATTCATTGTCGTTTATTTGCATGTCTCTCCATGTTGTATACTTTGTACCTGGATGAAAATAAAGTTCTGTTCTGTTCTGTTAAATATCATACAAAGTGTCTCACACCACTGGTTATCATTAGCGTATAAAGGGAATCTGAGTACAGTGTTAAATATCATACAACGCGTCTCACACCACTGGTTATCATTAGCGTGTAAAGGGAATTTTTTTTCATAATCTTTTCATAACTTTATTTGATTATTAAGCTTATATTCACAAACATTGTGAATAAAATAAGCAATACAAAATATACAAAAAATGCAGTAATAATTTCACGCACACAGGGTAAACGGCCACACAATCATTCACTTTTCGGGCACAAAAAAATCATATTTTATATTCACATAGATAAACAAGTAATATAACTGTACCATATACTAAACATTGAATCCCTTGAACAATTTCATCTTTCCCGAAAGCGAAACTAAAAGATGAACAAGGGTACATATAAATAAAAGCACAAACATTCTTATATTCACATAGTTAAACAAGTAACTGTACCATATACTAAACATTGAATCCCTTGGACAATTTCATCTTTCCCGAAAGCGAAACTAAAAGATGAACAAGGGGTACATATAAATGAAATTACATCATACATGCACAAACATACTTATATTCACATAGAGATGGTTTAATTGATATACATATATACTTAAATATATAGTATGTAAATAACTAGCAATGTAAATACATCATACATAATTGCAAATCCATGATTATGGATAAAATACATGTGCACTTTTACCTACAATATGTGTCAGTGTAGTTTATTATAGAGCGAGGAGAATTAAAATAAATAAATTTGCTTTGTAGTAATAAGTCCGCTTCCAAGAACTAGTATGGGGTGTTATAATCTCACATTCTACCCCCACCCCCCGCCACACACACACACACACACACACACACACATTTCCTTACTAAAACATTTAATGATGAATATAAAGTTTACTCACTTTAAAATAAAACTATCATATGTGCAAATCAAACACTTTTAAAAAGTACATAAAGCTTGTACGAATATATAGACATTTGTCTATATAATAATAGAGTTCTTATCTTAGAGATTTTACCTACAGATAAAGTTATCTATCATCATTCTTAAAATAATTCATTATTTTTTTAATAAAAATGCATAGTTTTTCAAGTATAATAGAATTTTTGCTTGAAAGTAGCTGCAAAAATTTAAACATGCTTGGATTTTTTATGTAGTACTTGTTTATGTATTTTTTTGGTATGCTTTCAAATAACGGACAGTTAAATAAAAAATGAAACTCATCCCCAAGTACAAGACATTGACTACATTTTCTTTCATTTATAGGTATGTTGTGCCATCTTCCCTTTTCTATGGGTAAATTATGGTTTCTTGTTAAAAAACGAATAAGATATTGAGTTTGATTATTTGATAAAATGTTAATATATTTACTACTTTCAGGTATTTTTATAGTATTTGTATAAATCATTATTAGAAAGGTTTTTTTTATTTCAGACCCCCATTTTTGAATAAATATGTCTTTAATCTTTGTGTTTGCTGCTGCTATGAACCATTTATAGTTTGGCAAAAATTGATCATACCAAATACCAGAGAAGCCTAAGTTACACAGTGATGTTTCTATATATTTCATCCATTCGGATTTTACAGATTCATGCAAGTACAGATTGTGTAATGTTAAATACATTTTTAATGATAGCTTGAGTATTTCATTATTACTATGTATATTCGTTATTATTTTACTCCAGTATGACAAAGTTCGTTTCATAATATCTACTGAAAGAGGAGTAATGCCTAGTTCACCATAAATCATATTTGTTGGTGTTGATCGTTTAAGATTGAAGACATACTTATAAAATCTTAAATGTATCGTTTCCAATGATTTAATGTTTCCAAAGCCCCAGATTTCACTTGCGTACAACAGTATTGGTTTTATAGTTTTTTCAAAAAGTTCAATTTGTATATTATAAGGAAGGGATAAAGTTTTGATTTGTTTTAGTAGTGAAAACATTGCTTTGTTTGCTTGCTCTGTTATATAATCTTTAGTTTTTTTTGAAACTTCCGTTTTTTTTAAAAATATTCTAAGTATTTAATTTAAAATTTGTCACCTAATTTAATTTTTTTTTTTTTAAAAATCATAATTTTAGTTTTGCTTACATTGACTTTCAGCTTCCATTTTTCACAATATTTTTTGAACTCATTTAGTGCATTTTGTAGATCATTTTCGTTATCACTTATCAAGACAGTGTCGTCTGCATATAATAATAAGAATATCTTTAAAAAAATATCTTGCATTATTTATTGTAATGTCTTTATATACTCCATTTATACCATTGTTTTGTAAGAATGTGTCTAGATCATTTAGGAATAAATTAAATAAAAATGGCGAAAGGTTCTCTCCTCGTCTTACTCCGATATAGCTATTAAAATATGATGTTTCTCCCTTAGTGGTTTTAACTTTAGACTTAATATTTTCATATAGATTATATATAACGTTAAAACATTTTCCGTTAATTCTTTCTTTTTTTTAAATTTTTGCCAGAGGCCTGTTCTCCATACGGTATCGGATGCTTGTTTGAAATCTATAAAACAACAGAATAATTTCTTTTTATCAGAGTTAACAATATCTATAAGACTTTTAAGAATAAATAGGTTATCAGTTGTTGATAAGTTTTTTCTAAACCCTGATTGAACTTCATGTATAGTATTGTATTTGCTGGCGTAATCATTTAATCTTTTGTTTATTATACTTGTAAATAATTTTCCCAGACAGCTTAGTAATGTTATAGGCCTATAGTTTTCTGCCGATTTTGGATCACCCTTGTTTTTATATATTGGTTTAATAATACCTATTGTCCAGTTCTCCGGTATGATACCATGGTCAAATATTATATTTAATAGTTTTTCATACACTGGTAAAAGTAAATGCGCTGAATTTTTTATTTGGTCATTTATGACGTTATCTACTCCAGAAGCTTTGTTATTTTGTAGATTTTTAATTGCTGTTAAGATTTCTTCCTGTGTGATTGGTACATTAATTTCATTGTTTATTTCGTCCTCTGTGTCAGATCTCATTTTCCCTTGATCTTCTTCGTTCTCATTATAATTTTCATTTACGCTTTTGAAGAATTCATATAGATCAGACAATGGTGCTGTTTCTTCAGATATTTTATTTTTTTGTATTTAATAATTTCCAGTACTTCCTAGTGTCAGTGTTTTTACATTGTCGTATTCTGTCTACTTTCTTATTTTTGAAAGAAATTTTAGCTTTATGTAATGCATTTTTATAATTCTGGCTTAGAGTTTTTAACATATTTTTAAAGAATGGTGTTTTAAACTTGTTATTTTCCATATATATTCTTTGTTTTTTTAAACCGAAATTTAGATGCTTTTGTAGGATTGCTTAAGTTTTGCGAGGTGTTGTTACTCACTGTTCCGAATGTTTTTTCTGAACATTCGTGTAATATATTTTCCAATTTCGAAACTACTGAGTCAATATTATTTTTGTTACATATATTTTCGTTAGTCAATGTTGTAAGGCTTGTTGTTATTTCCTCTATTTTGACTGTATCAAGATTGTTTATAAATAAATCAGCTTTTTTATTATCCCAGTTTTTTGTGATCGTCGGTTTAACATACTCTGATTTATTTTGGCTTTCCTTTGTTTTAGTGTTTAATTTTAAACTGATTGGACAGTGTATGTCGGAAAATAGGTAACAAAAGTCATGTACATGGAAATAAGTTATATGCTTAAAGACATATGAAGTAGACAGGAAATAGTATACAGTGCTGGTCTCCCTGCATGTAGGAGAGGAAGATTGTTGCCCTAATCTGCCATTGATGATAAATATATTATTTCTTTTACACAATTCGATTAATTGTCTCCCATAGTAATTTACAATGTCGTCAGCTTGATTTCTCTGCAAAGGGATATTACATATACTGAAGTTATTAAATATGTGCTCTTCGTCAGAAAATAGATCAAAAGAATTGCTTACATTTTGATTAATAATCTGTTCATCAAATTTGGTGAAGTCACACAAATTTCCACATCTTGAATTAAAATCTCCAAACAGAAGCACATGCTTGCTGTCTTGACAGTATCGATAGAGTTCATTCTATATCTCAAAATAAGGGTCACGGCTCGCATATCTCGTGCCGTGCGGCGGAATGTAAACCAGTCCACATTTTAAATCTTCAGCCTCGTTATCGTCTGATGAATAAATGCATTTGGATATTGTAAAAAAATTAATTAGATCACAATCAGTGTTTTGTTCAACTGACACTAAAGGTGCTAAATCAGATTTAACTAGGAGTGCTAGACCACCTGACCGATAACGAGCCATATTTTGGCGATGGAAAAGGAAAGAATGGTAACCAGATATTAATACTTCATCAGAAACGTCTGTTTTAGTTTCCTGCAAACCTACTATATCATATTCGCTTATAAAAGACACGAACTCTGGATCATTTAGTTTAGCAGTTAAGCCACATACATTCAAAGACAGAATTTTGAGCGTGCTATGATTAATGTGATTTCTGACTGTATTACCGGACGAAGTTTGTCTATAATTAGCACGAGCACTACTTGGGTCACACAATCTGTCACGTGATTCACTGCTCGGTAGAAAGCAGCCGTCTACCGCGGACCGCTATGCGTACTTCTCACAATCTCCGGTTGCACGTGCACCAGACGATTTTTGATCTGTTGTGTTTATTGACGTTTTTGAGCATGGTGGCTGGGTACAATCTAGGTCGACGATAATGGAGCTTTGGTCACTGTCGGAAATATCATCGGTGTGCGCTTTTTTCAGCAAGATATGTTCATCAAGGGGGGACGTCTGAGTGCAGTGTTAAATATAATACAACGTGCCTCACACCACTGGTTATCATTAGCGTATAAAGGGAATCTGAGTACAGTGTTAAATATCATACAACGTGCCTCACACCACTGGTTATCATTAGCGTATAAAGGGAATCAGTCTGAAGGCAACAGTCCAGTGTGTAAAATATAAATATCATACGCAAATTGTTCAGTGTAATGTAAATACCTAGTATACAAATCGAACATTCCCTGACCCCACCCCCCACACACACATACACACTAATATTTCAAACTGTTTTTGGCACTTAACTTTTGGTACTTGAAACGTTTCATTCGAGTTAAAAAAAGGTAAAAGATACATGAACTGATCAAAGTAACAAATAAATGTATTGCGAAGTTTAACAAATAAAATTGAGTGCCAATCCTTATTTCACCGGAGTACTATATTTAAAATGCGGTTTTGGAGTTTACAGTACTTTTCTTTACAATCACTTCTCTAAAACTATTGAACTATTGTGTCGTGTATAGTTCCGTTATTTACCATTCAAACTTACACAATTATTTGTCATAGAAATGATCGTGTTACCATTAGAAGTTGTTTTGCTGAATGATTTCCCGCATAATGCACCCGATATCAGTATCCAAATTAGAAATTGACAATTACCACAAAAATCTACAATAATTGTAGCATCTAATTTTCGGAGGTATATTAGCTTAACTTTCTTATAAGGTTAATGCAACTCACAAGAATTGGCAAATTCAATTTAAATAGCATGCTCGTCTAAGATTATACCAGCTGGCAAACCGATAACAACATTAAACACGCACTCAAGCCCTACTCTAATACCACTCCTTCCATCGTTAGAAAAGCTTCATGAAAAACAACAGGCATTCATTAAGGATAGAACTAAATAACTGAATAACAAGACGCTGTAATCCAGTAATTACCCGTGGAACATTATAAACCACGCGAAATGGAACAAATTCTTACCTAGATATATATGGCGCTGTCTAATTTTTCGATAACTTCCAATATAAGTTTAGAGAAAAATGTAAACATTACAATCAAAATATTAAATAAGTACGTCTTAATTCGGTTGTAACGATCGTTGTAATTGAAGAAGGTGCATCAAATAAGTCTACATTCGTAATGTGTAAAACCTAGAACCAATGTATGAAAGTGCAACTGTTATTGACACTAACTGCGTTTGTATTGTGTTTTTATAAAAATAGACTGCATAACTCATGTTTCCGACAAAGATTTGATGTCCAATGTCTTCTTTTCTTTTTTGACTTTCAAAACACAAACGCTGTCTTGAGAATTCGTATGGAAAGAACTAAACTCATCTAAGGATCAGACAGGAAATTCCATGGACCATCCGTGGTTAAGAATATATTTTTATTCAGTAACGTCTAAAATATATTAGCTGGAATCCATTTTCACAGAATTATAAAGTTTCTGTGGATTATTTTAACGTTTGTTTTCAAGGGGATAAGGTAGTCAGATGGCTATTTGTCAGCTGCTTATTACGGTACTAAACTTTATCAGTTTGATTATAGGTTGCTGTACAAAATCAGTATGAATGATGACTATAAAAATGTTCCAACTGAATCAAATTATACAGACAGCCGGATGCAGGCATAAAAAACCATCTTAGGAGTGTTTTTACATCACTGCAATACAGAATGATATATATTTCTTGATTTAATAGAGTCTTACTTTAATCCTTTACAACTCGGTGTGCCATTTTATTGACTTTTATTTTATTGATGTAGATCTTACATAGCGTATTTCTTCAAATGAAGCATGAGAGAAGACATGTGTAAAATACAGACAAATTGATATATTTCTGTATTCACATCACTGCCATACAGAATGATATATTTCTGGATTCACATCACTGCGATACAGAATGATATATTTCTGGATTTACATCACTGCGATACAGAATGATATATTTCTAGATTCACATCACTGCGATACAGAATGATATATTTCTGGATTTACATCACTGCGATACAGAATGATATATTTCTGGATTTACATCACTGCGATACAGAATGATATATTTCTAGATTCACATCACTGCGATACAGAATGATATATTTCTAGATTTACATCACTGCGATACAGAATGATATATTTCTAGATTCACATCACTGCGATACAGAATGATATATTTCTGATTCACATCACTGCGATACAGAATGATATATTTCTAGATTCACATCACTGCGATACAGAATGATATATTTCTGGATTCACATCACTGCGATACAGAATGATATATTTCTAGATTCACATCACTGCGATACAGAATGATATATTTCTGGATTCACATCACTGCGATACAGAATGATATATTTCTGGATTCACATCACTGCGATACAGAATGATATATTTCTGGATTCACATCACTGCGATACAGAATGATATATTTCTGGATTCACATCACTGCGATACAGAATGATATATTTCTGGATTCACATCACTGCGATACAGAATGATATATTTCTGGATTCACATCACTGCGATACAGAATGATATATTTCTGGATTTACATCACTGCGATACAGAATGATATATTTCTAGATTCACATCACTGCGATACAGAATGATATATTTCTGGATTCACATCACTGCGATACAGAATGATATATTTCTAGATTCACATCACTGCGATACAGAATGATATATTTCTGGATTTACATCACTGCGATACAGAATGATATATTTCTAGATTCACATCACTGCGATACAGAATGATATATTTCTAGATTTACATCACTGCGATACAGAATGATATATTTTGATTAAACATCATGCAAAGAGTGCATACAGATAAAATGCCATATTCAATACATTCATACAATAAAAAGATATTATATAACATGCATGTGGTAAAGTCTGATTATATGCAATAGACAAGACGATCAAATTTACCAAATGGAAACTAATTTCCTTAATACAATTATAAGTGCTGTAGCAAATGTATTCTAGTCATAGAAAGAATCTTTTCAGATAAATCAAGTTACGAACAATGTCACATTTCGTTTGATGCAAGAAGCATAGGTTTTGATAGAAATCAGATTATACATGGAGATGGATGTGAATTCAAAACGTCTGTTGTTTTTGGGACATATTGCAAAAAAATCCCCGATGGGTAGTTGTACACACTAATGGGTCTCAAGAGCACTATTAAATATACACATTTCATTGATGTTGAATTACGGACATCTGGATGACACAACAGTTTGATGGCATAAAAACATCTTGGTGAAATCCAGTAATCCAGAGAAAAAATCATCAACTGATTTGTTACATTCTATGCCATGTGGCAATTCATATCTTAAGGGCGTATGTGAAAGTTTGCTACATTTTCTATATAGACAAAGAGGGAAAATTTAATTGTTCGAAAGATTTTTTTAAACTTTGCATGATTAAAGAGAATCATAAAGAAATATTTTTTTATGGAAAAATATGGGGGTTGCCGTCCTACTTTTGAGTTATCTGCCCCTGAATGTGATATTTTAGCACTTTTAGGCCACATTCAAGGGCAGATAACTCAAAATAAATCTTACTGATACTTTATATTATTTCTTATTAATGTTTGCGATTTGATTTCAAGTCATTATGCAAAATTTGAAATCAATTGATCTCATAGAAGTTCTGTTATGTTTAAAAGTGTAAATATATCGTTTTTTTTAAAGGGGAGATATTTTG
>CM037789.1:63191251-63241251 GCA_021229015.1 Solen grandis | reverse complement strand
ATAATTGAAATTGAAGGCAATGTTTTTCAGGTGTGTGATTCAGGGCCATCTTGGCCCTCTTGTTTTATTTTTTATTAAAGCAACTATCCATTTTTTTTCCTGCCTCACATCACTGTTTTGGAAGCTAATGAAAAGAAAAATATCTGAACAAATAAGATAGACTAGTTCTGTTTTTTGCGAAAATATCTGTAAGTGCTATTTGTCTTTTTTTCGGATATCAAACAGATGCAAGAGCTTGTAAATAATTGGTTAATGAAATACTTCTATTGCGTATTTATACATTTTTTGTGATATTTGAGTAACCAGCTTTATGCATATACACACTTTATTTGTAATCTTGCTACATGCAATGATTTTTCTTCCTCAGTTACAAATGATACAGTCTCTGTCCTGTGGTCTTATGAGGTGCAGAAACCATGTACCATCCTTGTCATTTCGTGGTAAGGTTTTCACAGGTAGATAAAAAAATACCTTTATTTTTTATTTGGGCTACATCTCCTCAACCAATTGAGTTAAAGTTAAATTGGCTGAATGTTTTATGCTCCCTGAAGGATGCTGCTTTGTCTGTCTGGTGTCCGTCCATCAGTCTATTCTTTCAAGAAGATAATTGAACAATAAGTAAATAAAGCTATTAACTTGAAATTTCACATGTGGGTCGATTTATGAGGGAGAAGCAAAGTGCATAAGCATTATTAGTTTTCACATCATATTTTTAGCTCGACTAAGAATATGAGAGCTATTGTAGTTGCCCTGGCGTCGGCATCGGTTTTGGCGTTGCAGCTTTTGGTTAAAGTATTGCATGCAAGTAACTGTCAACTTTATATCTCAATATCCATTTATGGTATTGACTTGAAAGTTTATAATTATATAAATATGTTCAGTGGCATCAGACAACCAAGGTTTTTGATATGTTTAGGGGTATCATACTTTCATGGTAGATAACTCTTGATTGAATATGTTATAAATTATTGCCCCTTTTTTAACTTCGAAATTTTGGTTAAAGTTTTGCATGCAAGGTACTTTCATGCTAATTTCTCAGTATCCAGGCATGCAATTGATTTGAAACATCTTTAATATGTTAATGGGTATCATACTTTTAGGTAGATAACTTTGTGAATATTTACAAATTATGGCCCCTTTTTAACTTCGAAATTTTGGTTAAAGTTTTGAATGCAAGGTACTTTCATGCTAATATCTCAGTAACTAGGCATGCAATTGATTTGGAACATCTTTAATATGTTAAGAGGTATCATATTTTCATGGTAGATAACTCTTGATGGAATATATTACAAATTATGGCCCCTTTTTAACTTAGAAATTTTGGTTAAAGTTTGCATGCAAGGTATTTCATGCTATAGTATCCAGGCATGGGATTGATTTGAAACATCTTAATATGTTTAGGGGTATCATACTATAAAGGAAGATAACCTTGATGAAATATATTAAAAATTATGACCCCCTTTTAACTTAGAATTTTGGTTAAATTTTTGCATTCAAGCTAATATCCAGCTAATATCTCAGAAATTGCTTGTGGAATTGACTAGAAAATTAAGGAGTGTCTTCATGAACCATGACTAAGCACTTTTTGAAACTTGTCAGAATGTTTTTCTCCATGATGTACCCATGATGTTTTGGATGAGTCCAAAACTAGGTCCCTAAAGTATATGTAAATTGTATGCATATTTTCATGGATTCAATCAACTCTCAGTTTCTTCAACATACATTCACAGTGTCTCAGAATGCAACAAACACACATACACTATACTAAAGTGCAGATGAGGAGGCATAACTCATTTCCATGGTTTCTTGTAGACATATTTATGATAAGTAACTTGTAAAATGTAAACGGCTTATTGAAATTTTGCTCTTAAAGTGTATAAAGGAGTATTCATGTATTGCATTGAACTTTGAACTAAAATAATTTAAATAAGTGTGACAGGATTGTTGTAAATGATGAGATATATACTCTTCTTTTTTTCAGATTGGCCACTGTTTGAAGTACACATGTACCTTTTTAGTTGGGTGGATTGCAGTACTAAGATCTTATTTGCCATGAAGTGCATATTTGGGCGTACAACACATCATACAAATCCAAGTACTTAGGTAAAGTAAACACAAGCTTAATTAGGTTTGCACACATCCTTTCATTCATCTGTCCCATCCGTCTGTCATTTCATCCTTCCCGCTTTTGTGTCTGCTCCATAACTTGAACATTTATGGGTGGATTTCAATAAAAGTTCACAAAAGTATTGCTCATAACCCAAGGGTGTGTTGCGCGCATCAACCATGTGCACCCTTGAAAGGTCAAGGTCACAGGAGTTGTTAGAAACTGTCTTGGAGTTCAAAGGCTACATACATCTTCTTGTCCACTCTATAACTGCCATATTAATGGATTGATTTTCACAAAGCTTAACAGAAGTGTTTTTACATAACACAAAGGTGTGTCACGCGCATCAACCAAATGCACCTTTGAAAGGTCAAGGTCACAGGAGTTGTTATAAACTGTCTTTGGTGGTACATCTTTGTGTTTGCTCTATAATTTTTATATATATGGATGGATTTTCATAAAACAATAGTGTGCTGTGTGCATCCACCATATGCGTCCTTGAAAGGCCAAGATCACTGGAGTTGTTAGAAATTCTCTTTGGCTACATCTTTGTGTCTGCTATATAACTTATATATCTATGGATGGATTTTCATTTATCTTTACAGAAGTGTTTGTCATAACAGAAAGGTGTGTCGCACACATCATCCATATGTGTTATTGAAAGGTCAAGGTCATCGGTGTTGTTACAAATTCTCTTTTGTTTTTCTAGGCTACATCTACTTTTCCACTCTGTAAATTCCGTATCTATGGACGGATTTTTAGCTCACCTGAGCACAACATGCTCATTTTGAGCTTTTAGGATGGGTCAATGTCCGTCTTCAACTTTTCACTTTAAACAACATCTTCTCTTAAACCACTAGGCTAATTTTAAATAATATTCACAGGAATTTGCCCTTTCATGGTTGTTCAAAGAATTTTGATTCCATGCAGAACTCTGGTTGCCATGGCAATGGAAGGAAAAAAAATGAAAACTTTGAAAATCTTCTACTCCAAAACTACTGGCCATATTTCAAAATAATTTTGCACAGATTATTTAAATTATTCTGATCTGTAAAAAAGCATATCTGCAAGGGGTCGGAGCCAATTTTTCTTGTATGTATAAAGTACAGATTTGAAAAATCTTCTTGTGCCAAAGTACTGGCTGGATTTCAAAGTTATTTGGCACAGATGTTCCTTAGGTCACTCTCTACTAAGATTGTTCAAATTATTTTGATACCTTGAAAAACATAGCCATGGGGAGTAGAGCCCGTTTTCCATATTTGCATATAGTTCAAGTTTGGAAATTCTTTTCTAAAAATACTGGCTGGATTTCAATGTTTTAGCACAGATGTTCTATGGGTCACTCTCTACCAAGATTGTTCATATTATTTGTATTGGTCAAAAAACATTGGCACCAGGAGTTGAAGTCCATTTTTCATATATGTATAAAGTACATATTTGAAAATCCTTTTTGTTAGCTGGTCTGTTTTTCGAAGACAAAAATACGAGCTATTGTCGTAACTCCGGTGTCCGCATTGTCGTCGTCGTCCGGAATCTTAACGTTGGCCTTAACTTCTCTACTATTCCATATACAACTTCCATTTTGGGTCTGCATATTCATCTGGATAAGGCCTATCCAGACATATGCAAATTTTTCACCTATTGACCTTGCCTTTGACCTATTTTTGCTGTATTTTTTGAAAACTTTAAAATGCCTGTCATTTCAGAACCGTTACCAACAGGGCACTGATACGTCACATGTGAATTCCTTGTGGCAAGACCTTTCCATCAATGTTGAACTTTGACCTATTTTTGTTTACATATTTTACATCTTTGTTGTATACATTCTATTCCATGCATAGGTTAAGGTCATCCTTTAAGGTCAAAGGTCAAATTTAAAGGGTATGGTACTTCAACTTTGCATTTAAAGGCTTACAGTATGCACCTTGGTGGTCAAAGGTCAATTTATAGCAAATATTAACCTTGGCTATAAAATGAAAGTGTTCCATCCAAGCTTTCTAACTTCACCTGTGTATTCACCTTGATGAGCCCTATCCAACAGACCCTTTTACAGGTCAATGGGCCAAAGGTCGAGGTCACCATGACCCAAAACAGCAAATATTTACCTTAGCAATATAATGAACCTGCTTCCATCCATAACCTCCAAACTTCACAGATGTATGCATCTTGCTGAGCCCTACCCACCAGGTGACCTTGACCTTCAAATGACCGTGACCTCCAAGAAATAAGGCCCCCACAGGGGCACAGTTCATTCAGACGTAGCGCTTGTTAAACTTACAATTTGCAAAAAAACACTTTGCGTGATAACTTCTGTACTTGTTGACATATTTGAATAGTATTTGGTACACATGTTTATCCTAATAAAATGAAAGCCAAGTTACATTTTGGGCAAAATCTGTATATTTTGGACACAGTTATGTCCCCTTTATGACTTGCATTTGCATAAAAGCACCTTTTCTGATTGATTACTGCTGGATGGATTATCAGTTTAATTATTTTTTGTACTCATTTTATCATAAAAAATTGAAGGTTTAATTTGACCTTGGGTAAATTCTGTTTATTTTTGACAAAGTTTTTGGCCCCTTCCTTACTCTGAATTTGTAAAAACACCTTATCCCAAGGATAAGATTTGAAGAAGTTCTATTCTGTATTTGAAACCTTAGTTTCTATGAAACTGGAATATTGGTAAAGTGGTATGTTCCACGAGATGTGTTATCTTCTGACAACTTCTTGTTTTTCTTCTTTTTTTGTTTCAGTGACTATGCAGAATTGATTACAGATGTGAAGGTGTTGCTTTGAATTATTACATACAGGAAGGCCCAGCACCAGAAGTTTCCTGTCGTGTAGCCAAAGATTCTCCATTACACATCTCCATGAACCTATTTATTATAAAAGATACAAAAACAACACAAGGCTTGTTTCGTGCTGCATGATGAAGAAAAAAACAACTGACTTGTGTGTTTTTACTCTTTGTTGGAATACATGTAAATTTAAAAAATTCACATTTAATTAAAAGTGAAAGAACCTTACCATTAAGGGGTCATAACTCTAAACTTCGTATGAACAAATTTGATCTTAATTGTGTGTATGTTGTCCTCTAAATTGTCTATCAGTTCCTTCTGTCAACAATAAAAAGTGTTTAAGGTGGTCAATAACAATGCATTGTATGAACTTGAAACTTTTTTGTAAAGAAAATCACTTGAATATTACATTTTTAACATCTGTAAATTTACGCTTACAAGATTTTTCTTTTCTTAATAAAGTGAAGTGAAACAGGACATTAACTTAGTCTATTGTAATATAGTGGGTATGTAAATAAAGTTGTTCTTAAAGTTTAAGTTGGCTTTTCTTCTAATAGTCCCTTCTTTTTTTTTACTTATGAATTTTGAATTAAGACTAGCACATCTGTGAATTGAAGAAAGAAGTTTTTGTCTGACCTCCAGTGTCCGCATTGTCAAAATTATTTGTAAAATTATTTAAATGTTGGCCATAGGTTCATTGCTAATCAATATTCAACCTTTATTATTGGTATGCATGTTCGTCTTGACAAGGCTTATCAATATATTTTATACATTGATTTTGACCTTGAATTGCGTTTACTGTAAGTAATGGAGATCTTACAATCTCTAATTTTGAAGTAGTTACCGTCAGGGTTCTCATATTTCACATTTACCTTGTGACGGGGCCTTCCAACCAATGTCACCTTTTTAGCTCACTAGAGGACAACGTGCTCAAGATGAGCAATTAGGATCACCCTGTGTCGTCGTTGGCACAAATGGTCACCTCATGGCTTTCTCCCATGTTCAGCATACGAAGATAGGGATTTCCCTCATGGAAGATAACTCTGTCTTCCATGTCACGTGATCAGCTTTCTTCCATGGTCACCTAATGGCCCTTCATCATGATGGCTTAAATTAAACTGATCCCTGGGGCCTCAGTGGCCGAGAGGGTAAAGTCTCTGACTTTAACACTCACTCAGCCCCTCACCACGTGGGTTTGAATCCTGGCAGGATCATTTGGATTTTCATGTGAGGCAGCCTTCCAGCTGGCTTCCGGTAGATCGGTGGTTCTACCCAGATACCTCCGTGCCATTAGGGTCTTCCTCCACCTGTAATTAACTGAACATCGCTATATGACTGAAATACTGTTGAAGCGACGTTTAACTCAAATAACTCGAACTGATCCCTTGAAATATGAGCCCCCCCCCCCCCCCACCACCACCTAAAGGGATAGGAGTTATCTTTAGGTACTCTTCATAGGTACTCGTCTGAAACTAATATTCAGAATTTAATATTGGATTGCGCTAATAATAATCTCATGGTCCTCTACCATAATTGTTTTTATGCCCCCACCACTTGGGGGGGGGGGGGGGGGGGGGGTATAGATTTGCCTTTGTCCGTACGTACTTCCGTCCGGAGCATAACTCAAAACCTATATGAGTTATCAACATGAAACTTCATAGGTAGGTAGAGCTCAATAAAGAGAAGTGTAGTGCACAAGAACCATAACTATTTTGTATAATTTAGGAGTTATTGCCCTTTGTTATTTTTCATACTTAAATTTTGTCCGGAGCATAACTCAAAACCTATAAGAGGTATCAACATGAAACTTCATAGGTAGATATTTTTATGCCTCCACCACTTATTGTGGGGTGGGGGCCTATAGATTTGCCTTTGTCCATCCATACATCAGTCCATCCGTCAGTCAGTACAATCGTCTCGATAGTTTGTCTGGAGCATAACATGAATACTAATGTTGGGATTGAATTCAAAGTTGATATAGGGAGGACAGTCAGGACTGTAACACATTGTCCAAGCATATGTCATCCAAGAAGTTACGGTTTTCATTAATTGCTCACTCGTACATGGGATCAGTAAATTTCAGGATAAACCCTTTATATCAAATTATCAACACATCATATGACTACACAAAAATATCTTGGCATGAAAGTGATTAAACTAAGTGTAGTGGGTGGAATTACAACCAACACCAGCGGTGGTTCGATAGTTTATTTGACGGTTGTAAACCAGAAATGGTATTAAACCAAAAATGGTACTATACCAGAAACCTAAAATATAATTAAAACATTTCGTTAGACGTAGTTTACGGACACATTGTAATAATAAATACGAAGTCAATCGAGGATTTTACAAATCATCGCGAGGAATAAATTACTTGGAAGATACATATTTAAATAACTTTAGTACAAATATAAACTTACCAGGCACGTCTAAATAAAGCTATACTCTAACATAGAAAATGCTCAAAGGTAAGAGCGACATAATGTCTAGCAGAATATATTATGTATCTAACAATCAACTTGCGTCGACGGTGATCGATCGGTGAATGATAAGTAAGAAAGGCGGAGGCTTATGAGCGGGACAAAGGGGCAGAGCCAACCAATCAGGGTATTTCCTTAAAATAGAACACTCACTCAACCAGTTTACATAAGGACTCATTCAAGACATGCTCACTCTCTTGGACAATAACAGACATGTACAAACATAGTAAACAAGGACATGAGTACTAGCAAGACACTACAATACAGAGGGACAAAACTGCACGTACCCACAAAGATTACTTGTTTTACAAAAGACAAAAAAAAGTCCGTGTACTTATATAAGGTTAAGCGTCAAATGTAACAGGCGTTGAAAATAAGGCTCGAATGGGACTCGAACACGGGACCTAAATACCGCGTATACCGTGCATGCATTTTACCATATGAGCTACCAAAAAAGTTTTCATGAATTTTCCTGAACTTGTCTAATGACTTCTTATTCTATATAGAATTATATAAAAAAAAATGCAAAAATCAGGATTTTCAGTTTTGTTTTTGTTTTTGTCTTTTAATTTTAACTTTTACCCATGACCAGACAACATACAATGATCTTCCGAATTATTGAAGGTTCGGGGAATACGGAGGATTGGTACTGTCCCTAGCTCCATCAGCGACAGCTCGAGGCGCATGTCGGGGCTGTGTGCGCAGGGGAGTTGTTCTTATGAAGCGACTAATTGGAAGTCCGGGCCTTCTCTTGTCCAACGCGCAGAGACGGGATCAATTCTGTCCATGTTGATTATCTTCCCCGGCCTTCGCCCTGTATCTTCTTGCATGTCCCCTCGCCCCTCGATGAATATACTAGCTGTGCCATTTTAATACGAAATATTGTGAAACTGATTCCCTTGGGTAAGCTTGCCTCATTTTATCAAGTGTCTGAGTTTGTGTCATGCCGAGATTATGGCAGAACATAATAATGGCGCGATTTTCAATTTTCGCCGTGTCCGTCATTTCCGTACGTTTTCACTATACCGCATTATTGTTAATGTATGGTCGTACATTCATGAAAATGACCCCAGAAAAGAAAACAACTGACGTAATTGAAATGAAAATATGTCGTTTCGTGGAATTTTATCACCAAATTTAAGTTTTATACTGAATTTGAATTGAATATGGTTATATTTTTAGGTTGCGCCGCTTAGCTTGTAACAAACGCTATTACCGTATCGCTTTTTAACTTAAAAACGTTCTGAGAATACATCAAAATTAATAAGGATGAAAAATCATTATGATTCTCGTTAACGTTAAACAGATATTTAGAAAGTCCACGTATTTTTGGATAAACCATGGGATAAGGAACTAAAGACTTGTTTTTATTTTGTTTGTTTGTTGTTATTATATTTTCTTTTATCACCATTGTACATAACATTGATGTTTTATTTCAGAAGGCCTCGTGTAAAGAAGTTATACTTACAATGTTTGTAAACTTACTGAGCTACCTTCTATAAATAAAGATTTTATTAATATTATTATGGACGTTAGACACAAAAAACAATTAATCGAAAACCTGAAATAAGTTACTCCTGGATGATGCTTCACGAATGTTTTTTGTTGAATTATACATTAAGTATTTGATTATAGCACTATAGTCATCTCGTACATGTATGTCGCTTTTAATTTTTTAACTTATGCTTAAATCTGAAAAAAAAAATCGGAAGAATATCAATCCACGACAGGTCCTTCCGATGCCTCCGAATTGTTCCTTTGTTTCGTATCACGTTGTGCAGTGCAAAGTGTTTGGATTGGTCCTGGGGTTGAGAGAAAATAGTGTGCGTGGTTGAAAGCATGCTGTTATGATTTGGCCGCTATTCCATGTGTCCGTATATCCGCATCCGTATAAAAATTGCTCGAATGAAAATACTTAATCTTTTCCATGTGCACGTGCCCGCATGCACATGTCCGTATCCGTAAAATAGGTAATTTATACAGAAGCGCAAGGTGTTACTATTATTTTGTTAACAATTGCATTCGGATATAATCCTTACCTTTGGACAAAATATTACTTGTTACAATTTATATAGACGTGTCTGGTAGGTGAATTCCCACGTTGAGCTACATTGGCGTGAAGTAATTACATGTATATAAATTCGAAAAAACGCATTGTGTGGTCTTTAGCACATTAGTGTTATGCTAGAAGACGTTTTCCTTTTACATAAAGTCCATTGTATCGTAGTAGGTATAGCGTGTCGCTAGTCCGTACCGCTATATGCATCATATTGGAAGCCGATGATAAACTGCAAGGTTTATATGAAATAAATAGCAGCCTTCATATCTTACATGGTAAAAAACGAAGATGATATTTTAGTCGCATGCATAATCCATCAAACGAAAATGAGGAAGGGGAGGGCAATCAGGTTGTAAATCATGCAGGAGTAGGTTATAAATATTATCGACATGGTTGCCAATGTTTTTGTTGGGTTTAACGCCCCATCGACAGTATATCGTTTGAAGACTGCCTACGTGACAGATATAGTGTTGCCACATTGCGCCAAAGTTGAGGGTTCGAAACCGCGTTAGGGCAAGGATTTCTCATGAACTCCCCATGCGCAAAGAACTGGTTCAACTCCAGGGTCTTCGAGAAAGATTAGTACAAGTTGTATAAACGGGTTTCCCAATTGACGTAAAAGAAATACTTGTCCTGTTGGATCTCGGTTATCCGAAGTCTCCTGACGTTTCACTTCGAATAAAGCATCTGTTTGAATATACCATAATGGTCAAATGTTATACTTTAATGTTTGTATTTAGTGGTATGTAGTGAAGATGTTTTAATTCGTGTTTTAAATTATAACGAATATTGATAACTGTAAATGATAATTCATGTTCTTAAATTATGAAACAGGTTTTTAAATAATATGCTTTTATTGTTATATTAAGTGTCAACCATTTTATTTCATGTTTCTCTACATTGATCTCATTCCACGTGAAACAAATATATAATGGCATTGAAGCTGATCTGGATATTCAACCATTGCTGGGTCCATCCCTATGTGGCTCAGCTTAGATATCGCCTGCTTAAGTTGTGGAAACCATTCTTGAAAAGAGATGATTGTGATAACATCGCTCCACATTTATACCCATCCTCCGTAAGTTTGCTTTATCGGTAAAACACGCATTAAGGTTCCATTTCATATGATCTTATATCAGGAAAAAATCGGGACCGAAAGTTAGGTTCAGATAAAGGGTATGCTTCGGATAACGCATGTTTGGTTAACCGAGATCCGACCTTTTGTTTGAAACACACACAAAAAAATACATGTGGCATGATACCACACCAAGTCACATGATCCCGACATTACGCCAGTTAGTCCTGGAACTACCTTATATATGCTGAGCTACCAGAATGCTGCTTATGAATCCGATGTTTGTGGCTAAGGGCCACATCTTTGGTGTTCCGTTGTCATTGTGAGTGTTACATGCATTTCCTTATTGTAGTAAACGTACAGGTGTTGTTTAGGACTGAACCAGTTCAAAGCAGACATATGTATATTGTCATATAACTATTATGTTCCCAGTTCTAGTTTACATACATGGCAGTTTCCCATTTTAATATCTTCAAGCAATTTAATAAAAAACAAATGTTTCCAAGCCGTGACTGAAGACTGACATTTTTTCAAATAATTATGCAAAAGACCTTAATTATAGTGTTCAAAGGAGTGGGTAATACATTCATTTCCCCATAATCGAAAACAATTGTTAAACAAAATAATAAATATATTGATTTTCCAGATAAACAAATAAATTCACTCTTAATCAATATTTCGGCAAAAGTTTGCCTTTCTCAAGAAAAAAACACGAATTTTTAACAAGTCCTACATAATAGACGTTTGAATAGTCGCCAAATTCTATCAATCAATTGCAATTTTTTTATATTAATAACAATTTGGCGACTATTCAAATGTCTGTTATGTAGCACTTGCTAACAATTCATTTTTCCCTTGAGAAAGGCAAACTTTTGCCGAAATATTGAATAATGGTGATTTAATTGCACGTCATTTAAAAATTTCTGTTTTCAATTTACGACTACTGATAGACGGACGGACAACGCCTAAAACAGTTAAAATTGCAGGAATGCCGATAATTTTTTTTAACACCTGGACCAGTAAAAAACAACCGAAACATTTTTACAGAAATTAAAGAATTTTATTAATAATATTAAAAACAATAACAATTATGCAATTATTCATTTCCATCGAATTCATTCGGTCATCCAATTTTTCTTTTAAATGGGTACTGGAAGTCTTCCACTGAAATGATAAAAAAAACAAAGAGGGCCAGGATGGCCCTTCCATGCTCACTTGAATCAAAAGAACTTCTGAATTTGGAAGAAATGATAGAGGAAAAATTCCAGAAATGAACAAACCTTTTGGGGGTTTATAAAGTTCCCTTTCAATGAATATTATGAAACTTATGTCTGTATTAACAAATTAAAATAATAAGGCAAAATAAAACCGATTTTTTTACATCTATTTTTAGAGAAGTTGGCAAGAATTCTTCTTTATGAACATATTTGTTATAGACTACAACAGACACAGAGCAATCATGATTGCTCAATGAGCATTTTCGTGCTCAGACGAGCAAACAAAAATAATGCATATAACGAGACTACCTAGTCCTTCATTCATGTCTCAAGATAAAAAATATGCAGGGCGAAAGCACAAGCGAATATATCGGGTCAGGTTTGAATCCCATCTAGAGTGATATTCTGGTTCAGTCTGTTCAATCCCTAATTTTGTGTGAATACTGGTTCACAGATCCAGTCATCGACATTGATTAAACCAAGCTGTGAGAACTTGTTCCAAAATGAATGTAAATTAAGTGATGCTTCATACATGTACTTACACTACCAACCCATGTGAGTTTTACTCTTTTTGATTCTAAGAAGAAAACTTTGATCACACCATACTTCCCATTAATAATAACAATGAAAAGCGATGCTGGCGGGAATTCAAGAAATGAAGAATGTAGAACTTCAAGAAATGAAGAATGTAGAACGGCAGATGATGTAAGAATTATAGTCTGTAGAACGTTTAAATCTGAGATTTCCAAACAAATGGCCCCAGGGCCATGATTTGAACAATCTTGGTAGAGATCCACTAGACAATGTTTCTTAGCTCTAGGCCATACGGTTTCGGAGAAGATTTTTCTAAGTTTTCCCTATATAAGCCTATGTAAATAAAGTGACCCCCGGGGCGGGGCCAATTTTGACCCCAGGGCCATGATTTGAACAATCTTGGTAGAGATCCACTAGACAATGCTACATGCCAAATATCTTAGCTCTAGGCCATACGGTTTCGGAGAAGAAGATTTTTCTAAGTTTTCCCTATATAAGCCTATGTAAATAAAGTGACCCCCGGGGCGGGGCCAATTTTGACCCCAGGGCCATGATTTGAACAACTTGGTTTAGAGGACCACTAGATGATGCTACATCCAAATATCTAAGCTCTGTGCCATTTTGGTTTCGAGAAGAAGATTTTTAAAGTTGCAATTTTCCTATATAGCTATGTAAATAAAGTGACCCCCAGGGCGGGGCCAATTTTGACCCCAGGGCCATAATTTGAACAAACTTGTTAGAGGACCATAAGATGATGCTACATACCAAATATCAAAGCTCTGTGCCTTTTGGTTTCAGAGAAGAAGATTTTTAAAGATTGCAATTTTTTTGTCTATTTTTAGCTCCTGTGACCTAGTTATTCAACAGACTGGAACCATTTGAACAAACTTGAAAGAGGGTCACCCAAGGGTCATATGTGTAAAGTTTTATTGAAATCTGCCCAGTAGTTTAGGAGGAGAAGTCATTTGAATTAAAAAGTTGACGACGCACAACGGACGCCGGACCATCACAATAGCTCACCATGAGCACGTTGTGCTCAGGTGAGCTAAAAAGGCCAATTATCTGCACCAAAATCAACTAAGATATATTTAAAACCTTTATTCGGGGGCCTCCGTGGCCGAGAGGGTAAAGTCGCTGACTTTAACTCTCACTTAGCCCCTCACCGCGTGGGTTCGAAACCCGGCAGGGTCATTCGGATTTTCATGTGAGGAAGCCTTCCAGCTGGCTTGCGGTAGGTCGGTGGTTCTACCCAGATGCCTCCATGCATTCGGGGTCTTCCTCCACCTGTAATTAGCTGAACATCGCTATATGACTGAAATACTGTCGAAGCGACGGTAAACTCAAATAGTCAAGTCAAGTCAAACCTTTATTCAAAACATTTGAAGTTAAAAAAGGGCCATATTCTGTATTTAATTCCATCAAGAATAATCTATCTTGATAGTCTATTACTTTGGAATAAAATATGAAAGTTTTATATCAATTCTGTGCCAAGTAATTGAGATTTAACTCATACATAATTTTAATCATATTTAAAGTTTAAAAAAAGGTTACTAACAATTTACCACTGAACAAAAGATAAAAAAGTGAATTATACTATCAGTAAAAAAATATAATATGTCTTTAGTATGAAAAAAAAAAAATTAATCCTATGGTGAAGCCCAGATCAAACTTAACAAGTAACTGGTGTTGCATGCAACACACGAGTCCGGTACCAGTGAGGTGCATAATTTTGCAGTTACTATAGCAACCAGAATTTTGGTCCGACAAAAAAAAAAACCCTCAAAAAACAAAGTGTCATGCAGAATCTCCATACTGCCATCTATTCATATACCAAGTTTCATATTATTATCTTAAACGTTTTTAAAGTTATCACGGAATCCAAATTTCCAAACATTCGGACGGATAGATGGACAGATGTATGGCAAACCTATAGTCCCCTCCAGCATTAACACCGGTAGGGGACTAATAAGTCAAGAAGTATTCATGAGATCAGTAATACCGATTACCTTCTTCTTCAGCCATCTATTGCGTCTGCATTCAAATCTGCTTTTCCCCATGTGTCTCTTCCATGGTTGTCTGCACCGGATACGCACATTCTGTAATAAAATCTTGTAGTGACTGACTTCTCTAACAAATTAAGAAGCAATATTTCTGCAGTGGTGTGTTAAACACTTCCAAGGAATACTGTAATCCTACAAAATAATCTATTTCATTTGAAAGTATTATTTACTTTTATGTTCAATTTGAAAGATTTGCAAATGTTTTTGCACACTGTAACTGAACAATACTTCAAATATTAAACCCGGAACAGAGTAGTATGTCGCATCAATTTTTGTATGCATTATACAACTAAGCAAAATTTTGTGCATCTGATTTGAGTTTGTGGGTTCAATCCCCGGTTGCAACATTACAAAGTCATTAAAAATGGTAATGGTTGCTTGGCGCTTAGCATATATATAGGGTAGTTCCAGGACTGGTTGGCTGGTGTCAGGATAATGTGAGGTCTGGTGTCAGTATATGTGACTGTGTAGTTTCATGCCACATGTCTATGGCCTGATACTGCAGCGTGGCAGCAATGTATTTGTCTCAAGTATACATAAGTCTCCAAATGACTGAAATACTGTCTGTGGGACGTTAAACTCAACAAACTAACAAGCAAAATAATCAATGCATTTGTCTAACAAAGCAAATTAAAGAAAAAATTAATTGGCACAACAAAGTTTGACAAATCAAAGTTTGCTTTACAGGAAATATGTGACAAATGCCAGAAAAAAATATTCCTATGTGGTCAGCAATAGGTAAACAATTTTTTACTTTGGCCTTTCAGACATTTACCTGCTTCTTTCTAACCTTATCAGGGTTCTTCAGTTTCTCTGGCCTCTCATCTTGTACAGTCATCTCTGAAACACACTTGCAACAAA
Organism: Solen grandis; assembly: GCA_021229015.1. Classification (NCBI taxonomy): domain Eukaryota; kingdom Metazoa; phylum Mollusca; class Bivalvia; order Adapedonta; family Solenidae; genus Solen; species Solen grandis. The sequence goes on along the minus strand of CM037789.1, from coordinate 63,226,057 downwards.
GAAAATGGAACATGGTGATTAACTGAACCTCAAAATCAAAATTCTTTCAATTTTTACTCATGTATTTTGTGTCTCAGTTACAATGACTTTTCTTGACTTTTATTCAAAATCAATGATAAAGACGCAATTTCATCAACTTAACTACAACTTTGTCAAATTCAAATTGAAAACTGCAAAAAATGTTGCTAAAATTTAAATGAAATGGTGGGTAAAATTTAAATGAAACTGGAACAAATTCCAGGAAAACATTAAAACAGGTGAGACCACAAAGCTCTAAATATTAGAACTGTTTAGCAGATTTTAACTAAGTACTTTTTAATTATCTAAATAACTTAACTACAAATGCTTGCTTAGGATCAAGTATAGCCCATGTTCTGACTGTCCATGATAACACAGGCAGCAAACCATACCTTACAAACGACACATTTCAGGATCCCAATATGTACGGTTCCTGTAAATTATAACTGCAAGAAGTGTTCAAGGAAGAGATTCTAAAAAAAAAACTTTCCACCAGTGGTAATGTAACCATTCATTATCATGGCAGTGAATTAATTAAAACTCATTTATGCAGGGTGTTTTGGATAATTAAAAAGTTGATTTATTTAACTTTTTCATACTATAAAATTCCAACATTGGTTTTAAATCAAATTGAAAATATATTGGAAATCAAATTGGCACATATGAAACCAGTTTTTGATGCATAGGAACAAATTGCTGAATCTCTTCTGAATCTCTTATGCTGTGACCTTGAAGTTTGTTTTTTACAAATATTTTCTCTATACTGCAATGAACTTAACATGTAATTTTCTGGATAGCATAGTGTTTAACACTGATTTTTAACAAATGCAACATGGGTTGATCCCATGTCACTCCAATTTTATATATGAAAGAGTATTTGGCCGCCGGTTTGGACACATGGATTTTCTTTAGGTTCTCTGTCCACGGGTACCACATCAAGGAACAAATAAATGCAACAAGCAATGCCATTAAGAATATTTTCACAAGTGATGTTGCTTTTTGTCCAATCATTGTAAAGTACACTGAACATTTCTGAATTACAATACAAGTCTTAAAAGACACCCACAGATTTTTACTTGCATTTACTGCATAACTCTTTTTTAAAGACATAAAAAAGTACCTCAGTTTGCAAAATATCAGCATATGAAGTGGGGCATTCATTTACTGTATTCTCTGGTTTCATGTCTCCAAGAACTGGCCAGTCCTCCAAAACAAACACAAATGATGAGCAGCTGTCATATGTGGCCCTCTCTTGCACACCGAGATCTTGAACAATGGCTTTATAACAAAGTTCAGCTCCCTCTCTATCGAGATGAAGTCTGTCTAAGGTCAGATGGTGAGCAGTCTACAATTTAAGTAACATATGATGGACACAAAAGAGAAATAATCTGTAAAAGACCTGTACATACTATAAATATAAAAGAACAAGAGAATGGGGAAATGAATATTACACATCATTACTAAGAATTCTTTAATCTACATGTTCATTGATGTATTTTAATAAGAACAAATTATTTTACAATATAACTCTATGAAGTAAGCTTGAAAATCATATCAGACACCCTTGCTATGCTATTTTACCTGTGTGCAATTCAAGGTCAGTTCACTTTATATACAGACTGTAGTCTATGAAAAGGTCATGCTATGGAAAAAACTGATAAACAACCAAACACACACATATACAGTAGAACTTCTATGTGTCAAACTTTGATGAGTCAAAATTTCTTGATGTGTCGAAATTAAATGAAAGTCCCAACATTTTCCCCTATATATTTTTAAGGAAAAAAATTATGAATCAAACTTTTTTGAGTCAAAGTTTTTCTGAGGTATGTATATAGTAATTTAAATACATTTTACTATAAATAAGTCGAAGCCCTTTGGCTGTTTTCACAACTAAAAACATGGGAATAAAATTTTTCACACCTTTGCTGCGACAAAATTGAAAATTTTACCTTAAGATAGGTGCTTGCATATTTTAGAGGTCTGCTTAGCCTTTTCCTGTGCATGAAGACAATATTTTTAGGTGCCATATCATTGATTTAGACTCCCGCGTAATCGTTTGATTTGTTTCTATCATGGATATTTCCACTTATCATGATGTGCTGTTTAGTGAAGGACCCCATTACCCAGCCTGGGCATCTGGACATCAAACACAATTATCAACTCTATACTTAGTACCCATTTTATAATTGAATTCACATCTGCAAGGTTGTGTTTGTTTGCATAATTTGCTTACAGATAAATTTCTTTTCATGGAAAATATCTTTAAGTTTTGTTTCAAACACACCTGAAAACAGTGGGATATTGGCTTCATATACAGTAATAAATGTATGTATCGTTTACGACAGAAAGTTGATGCTAGTGCTCAAAGACTTTACAGTTGGATCGTTGATAAAGCCCATACGTAAGTCGAAGTCCTGAACTTTATGTTAGTCCCTTCAGTTTCAACTTACCAAAGTTCTAATATATATACAGTAGAACCTCGCCAAACCGAACATCATTAAACCAAATTCCTCGTCATTTTGAAGTTTATATTCGGTCCCGATTTCTTCCCTTCTTATTTTAACTAAAAATAAAATGTTTAATCTGAATTTCGCTATTTCGATTTTTTAGCTATTTTAGAAGTAAAAATCCCAGTCCCGAGGGCGCAATTCATGTACATTTTTCAATTTTTATTTCAAAGTCAAATTTCATAAATTTTCGTGAACTAATTGTCGTCCTTAATATCAATCATATCCAATAAGTAAGTAACCAAGTTTATTTTGCGGAGGCACCTGGAGTGATGGCTCAGGCAAATTTTTCACACCTTTTTTCAAGATTGGGTTGGGCAACGTGTGTCTCACCGGAAATGTTGATTATTGCTAATCGATGTCTGACAGGTTGCATAATATGCACGTGCCAGCAGATAAACCCAGGTGTCAGATCTTTAGTACATGCCATATCATCGCATTCGTCACCGACATGCGATGCTACATGAAGCAGCAGATCGACAATAAAAATATGTATCATTGTTTGTCATGGTAGGAATGATTATGTTCACCAGAAGCATCTAAGTAGATCATGATATATTTTCATTCCTTTTCATAACTTGCAAATAGTATAAATGAACACCTAAAAGGTAGTTTTCACAGCATAACTATTTCCACAATATTCACCAGTAATGAAAACGCAGATATACACGCTCACAAACTGAAATTTCCATCGGATTTTTAATCCGAATAATCGTTATTTCAAAGTTTTCAGCTTGGTCCCAAGGACTTCTATTTAACGAGGTTCTACTGTATATAATTTAAACATATCCAGTTGTGTTCCCTACAAAAGATACAAATATTTTTATTATTTGCACCAAGTGTGGCCCTTACCTAACTAGGCAATGCATATGACAAAGCCTTGGTTCAACTGGAAATTGGTCTGTATATATTAACTCATACCTTAAACAAGAGTGTAACTTTGACTTTCAAGTCAGGGAGCTAGGTTTGACACTCATGCTAAGGGAGATGAAGTTGTAACATCAACATCAGAACATTATTCTGAAATACTGAATAGACCATTTATTGTGGACATTTAAATGAACATAAACCTGCAGTTATTAATGCACAGAGTGATTAGCAGTGGAATAAGTTTCATACCAGAAAAGTACCAAGGAATCTGACATATGGTGTACTCAGACTAATATCCCTCAAGATTCTGTTTCCACTATGAATCCACTCCTACATCATCTTCAACCTCGGTGTTGGAATTGGCGATTTCTTCTTGTTCTGTCTCCTTGGTGGTATCTCGCAAAGAACAATCTCTGTGTCAGGACAAGTTTCGTGGACCATGTCACACACCTCTGTCACATTCCTGAATTTAAATGTTTCTAATATATTTAATTTGCATAAACAGTAATGTTATCAATGGTATTTAAAACTGTTCTCTATCCCTGTGACTGAGACAACCATTAATTTGCTCCATTTATGCATGATCATGTCTGAAATCAATAAAAAAAAATATAAAAAAAATTCTAAACGAGTAAACAAGCAATCACATGATATGTTGTTGGAGGCAATTATTTTGCATCAAAGCTTGTGATATGTTCACATTACATAGCTTTCTTATTCAGTCATCAATAAAATGACAGATATTTAGGTTTGTTTGGTTGTTTTAACATCCCCACCGACAGTATTCCAGTCATATGGAGACTTGTGCTTACTTGAGACAGATATAGGTCTGCCAAAATGCAGTATCATGCCGTAGACATGTGGCATGATATCACACCCAGTTACAATATCCTGACATCGGGCCAACTTGTCCTGGAACTACCCTTTATATATAATGAGTGCCAAACAGGGAGCTATCAGTACCATTTTCAACAACTTTGATATGTCACAGCTAGGGATTGAACCCACACCCTCACACTCAAGAGACAGACAAGACATTTAGGTAAATGTTGACAAAAGTGAGCCAAATATACAATCACGCCATGTGGCATGGGACTTGACAGCCTGGTAATAATCCCAAGATATCCAGCTTTACCTCAACTTAAAATACCAATTTGGGCTTGAATTTTTAATCAGAAAGTTTAAACTTTGTAAACATTGGAAAGATATTAATTACATACTTTTAGTCCTTTACAGCAGAAAATTTGGCAGGAAATGAATATCACTTAAAACATACCTGCTAGGTCTTTTCTACCATTTTGGGAAGATGACCTATACCTCTGGGAGTAGGAAATTCAGTGTCTTTGTCCAAATAAAAATCTATGTTGACTACAATAGAGCTCATGCATCATGCAAAGAAATTGTGATAATAATTTAAAGAACTATCCTACAGTAGGGAGCCATAGATAATCAGGATTTATGTATTAAGAGATGACGTCTTTTCTCTTAAGTAACATCTATAGAAAAATATCTATTAAATATCCATTTCAATAAATGTTAGCATGAGCAAAATGCAACATAGAGAGAACAGATTACCAGGCACAGCTATGCTGAATCATGGGCAGGAGACATGTATTGGGGTACAGGTATAAATCAATAGGCAAATCGGCATGTGGCTTGGTAGCTCAGTGCAGAAACGGTATTCCTAAAGCCCTGGGGTCAAGTCCCAGTAACATAGTGATTTTTTCAACACCTGTTACATTTGGCACCCAACATGAATATCTGGCTACTGCTTCAATTGGCACATTAAGAAAATTTCACAATGATTATTTGTCTCTAAGAATTCAGGACAAATTCTTAATTTGGAAGCTGCTGTTGCTGGGTACAGGTGATAAATCAATAGAGAGCTCAGTGGTAGAGAGCAGGAACAGGATTCCTTAGGCCCTTGGTTCAATCCCAGTCCAGCCATTATTTTTCATCACCTGTTACAGATACATAATATAGTGATAGCAACATCTGTACATTTTTTTTTTTACAACCTGTAGAATGTGTGGTCTGAAGTCAATACATCATTGGCTCCTAGGAAGAGATACAGCCGTCTGTAGTTGACCTCTGCTAACACAAATTCAGCTGTTTTCTGAACATCTTCTTGTCGTATGTATATCTTGCTCCTTGGTTTTAAATAACAAACAAAAAAAAGAATGCCATTTCCAACTAAGTGGTATGTTCAAACTTATATTCAAAAACCACAGTAAAAAGCACATTATGAGATCTTTTATTAAAAAATAAATAAAAAAAGGAATAAATTATAGATCTACTTAAGATATATTGACTGAGTAATATCATTTGTTTTTAAATTTGTTGCAATAAAAATTGAAAAATGCATTAACATGAATATTCAAACCCTGATTGGCAGTGCTTTGTCACGAATGGAACGTACACTGTGAATATTGAACTAGATATGTAAATAACACAAGCACAGCTACTTGATATATACTCACCGGAGATTGGCAGACATCTAATGGACACATCAGATTCATCTAGGACCACGTTGTTGATACGATGGACATTCGAATCGCCAGCCACAAGTACAGGATCCACATCTGAAAACATAAACTTCTCAAACTTTTCGTAATGTTCCATCCTGTACAAATAAAAGGGTTTAATCAATGAACACCGATTCTCAGGCGAGAGAAAAATATTGCAAACGCTTTCAAAGGAATAAAAAAAAAAATAAGACGAAATATCGCGAAAACTGGTTAAGGCAGTAAACCTCCGACTCAAGTCTCAATTCCTCTATCGGTCGATACACAAACAGATTATAACAGCTAAAAAATGACGCAAAATAAAACAAATATAAACAGTCAACTCTCTCCCAGATAACCAACAAATAATATGCTTTTTAAATGCTTTTGCTCGCAGAAGATGAATTTTGCACGAGGCAAAGGTCTATATCGCATCATCTCAGACAGACAATGTTCGTGCATACACGGCACTTTCCGGATCCTTCCGTAATATATTCCCATATTTGGTCAATGCCGACGGCGGACCAACAGGCCTCTGGTGTTCAATTGTTACACCCAAACTTATAGAAACAAAGATCAGATTTTCTGTGGTAATCATTTATCAACTATCTTCCCCTTTCACACAGACATTACTTACATTATTCCTGATCATTTGAACAATGAATAACTTTTTTTCCTTTCATTTTGAAAATTTGGACAACAAGCAGGTTTGAGTGTAACAAAAATTCCTGGACAGTAAATTCATAGCCATATATGATTTCAGTGATAAACATTACATTGGCATGCATAAACTCAAACAACCGATAAATCAGAATACAGATATTATGTCAACAAGTGCAGATTGTATGAACATTATTAAAATGTTATACATATGTACTGGTTGTGATTTTGTTGCATATTTTGTTGGACATGGCACATCCTCTTTTCTTCAAACTCTGAAAAGTCATTTCAATTTTATAAATGGTTGTAGTACACTAAATGACATCTGCATTGGTACATTAGGTAATTTGTTTCGTGGGAAATGAGCTTACTATTACTCCCATTTTAACCATATTAGCCTCCGCTTAATGTTATCCACAAATAACAAAAAAATATTCGATGGCAATAGATGCAGAACTAGATGAATTAATTCTTTTTCCATCAACTTAAGATACTCCGTTTTATTACCCCTATTTTGCACGAACAGTTTCCAGTTAGATGGTAAACATGTATTGACACCGAGATTTTCAACTGGACTAATATTACTGTCTGCATCCCTTTTCTTCCTAATGAAACATTTTGAAGAATAAGGGTCATTTAAAACAGAATCAAAGGCCAAACATACTTCTTTTAAACCCTTATTCAAATGTGAAAGAACATGATTTCTAAATAAAACTGACAACTATTCACCAAACGTTTTGTAGAATCTAACAGGTGTTTAATAAACAATAAACATAGCATCAATGATCAAAGAACCCATTTCAACAATGGATAATCCCACTGAAAATGCATCTGCATAGTATCGGTTATAAGCGTCTTTAATCTTTGACTTATTTGATACAAACATTTCACCATTTTCTGTAGCTATAGCTCTAGGTAGTGAAATTAATTGTTCAAAGTCTTGAACAGGAAGATTTTGCTGATTTGACCACTCCATGATTATTTTTGTTATTTTAACTTCTCGCTGTTTATCTTTAAGAGATTTCTTATCACTGGAAGCACTAGCTTTTTTTCACCAAAACCTGTAAGTCTTAACACTTTTTGTTTAGGAAATAAATATTTGGATTGACAAACAGATTTTTTTTATATATTGCTTAAAGTGGGAGTCTGCTTTGGAATGAATGCTCAGCAAGTTTTTAAACTTGTGCAAATGAACTTCTCTTCAAGTGTTTGATGTGTATACAAAACGAATATTGTTTTGTTCTTTTATTAGCAACTCAGTGACTTTAAAGTATCCAATACATGTAGCTGTTTTTCTGCGAATTGAAAATTGCCCAAGCACAACTTTTACAAAAGAATAATGAGATAAATGAAGATGGATTTGAAAAAAAAAATACATGGCTACCGGGGACTAAAATAATAACATGTACTTTAGAAGCCGGTTTTATTATGGTGTTAAAAAGAAAACGACATCAAATTAAAGTGTGTTTGAAAAAAAGAGCGAAAGAAATTCACATTCAGTCAAAATTTCTTGGAAACCAGTGTGATTTAAAAGAGAGTATACAATTTTTGTCATCATTCTTAAACGAACTGTCATCATGTCAACAAAACAATAGAGTTGGACTTTATGTCATCATCCTTGATATGTTTTGAAGATCGTTTAAACAGCTTTGATTTGTGGCCGCCTCAAATGCAACCTAACAAGTTTCAGCTTTCATCAGCTGGATATTTTAATTTACGGGTAAAAAATGACACAGTGGAGTGTTTTTCATGTGCCTTAAGACTACACATGTGGGAAAAAAAAAGAGACGATCAGATGATCCATTAATAGAACACAGATTGCATTCACCAAGTTGTTTATTTTTAAAAATCATAGGACAGTTAAAAAGCAATATTTCACAAAATGGCATTGATCAATCTTGGAACCCTTGGACAACTTTTTATCTGCAACCGTTGTTCAATCATGGCAACCTCTATCGTCGAGGTGTTGATCAGATAGGCGGAAGAAATAAGTGACCGTTAGAATTCAAAAACAAAAACAAAGAAAAATAAAAAAGTGACCGTTAGAATTTGAAAGTTGTGTGAAATATAAATACTGTAAAATTTTCAACGTTCACTCAGAACCTCTTCACCACACAAAAAGAGCACATCGTACATGTAGAATTGCTTGTTTCAATACACTATCCGAGGATATAATGAATGATAATAAAAGCTGTGATTCAATGACGGTCAATGTCGATGAAGAAGAATTGACAACTCCACCAAATGATCATTGCATTTCCCCATCTGCAAATGTGATGTTGGTGAATTCATATTTTGACTTTCTATATGCGAAAGTATTGTGTGAAGTAAAAGGAGTGACAGAGAGAAAGAACTGTTATTGATGTCATACAAACCATCCTTCTCAACACCAACACGACTATATTATGAACACTAATGATGAAGAATATCAAATTGATTTTTACTTTGAAGATATGTTGAAAGCAGTAAATGAAAAGGACATTATTCAATCTTGGGAGGAGGTTATGCACATTTCAAAGCTTCCCCAGCCATTATACAATAACATAAGCGTGTCATTGAAAGCATAGGCTTTCTTTGTGTGATGAAAACAGAGCAGTGGAAAAACAAAATGAAGAGAATGGTATTGATGATTTTACGCTTGGAAGACTTACTTTTCCGCACATCATTTTCAGCGACAATAATATGTTAACAACATTAATTTATGTTTTCATTCAACTTGACAATTATTTTGTTTTTCTCTTAAGATATGTTTTTAACTAATATTGTGTTTACTTGTATTGTACTTTTAAAATTGATATATCTTTGAACGTGTACCTTTGAAGACTGAAGTGTTCTGATTTATACATTAAAATGAAATGTAAAGTATGTTTATACATTAAAATGAAATGTTAAGTAAAGTAGTTCACGCGTAATTTTGCATGAAAGCGAGTTAGGTTACTCCCAGAGAGCATTTCTTAACTTTGAAATAGAAAAAAACATTCAAGTATCTAAAACAATTAAGTACCTTGTCAAGTTTTAAACTTAAGTAGCAGTAGATAGTGTATATAAAACGGGTCCTAGGGAATGACCTACATCTGAAGTTCATACAGTCAGGTTCATGACCCTAATTCGGATTGTTTTGTAACAAATAGAGTGCGAATTCCATTGTGTTACTACCGACTATAATTGCAGGAGAGAGTGTAGATTTTTTGCGTCATGTGGCTTTTGCCTCTATTGGATCAATAATTAAGAATCACAGCTTTTCCTGTTAACCCGGCTGCCGTCTCTCAGCGCATTGAGCGCTTTGATTCTTTTAAAAGTACCAGTAACATTTTTTCGTTCATAGTATTAAATTCAAGAAACTTTTACCGCATTTATTACATTATCCCATCCTCTCTCTAGTATAAACTATTGTGCGTTTACTTAGATTTTTGGTATATATTTGAACCAGCATTCGCTTCTATCACCGTAACGGTATTAATATGCCCACAGCTATTCGTTAAATTATTTTCTTTCACGATGTTTATCGTGGTCATAGCTATTCCGTTTCATTTGTGTCATGATAATATTTAATATCTAACACATTATCAATTAGTAATATCATTAACATTTTCATATTCTAGACTAAGCAAAATAACTTTTATGGGTATAGCAATTATTTGATGCATGTAGTCATTTACTTTTACTTAAATAATATAAAAAAGACCCCGACTTGAATTAGTAATTACAAGGTGACATTATATGAATCAGCTTGACGTTGAATTAATTCGATAGTTCTTATCGACGATAATTATTTTCATATTCGAGTCTGTTATAAACATATTTATTATTTCTTATGGAGTGGTATATATGGGTCAACTGAACTGGGTGTAGACCAATCTCTCATCACCAACGCCAAGGAGAAACCGACTTTCCTCGACACCAATAATATAATCAAAACCGTAGACTTATCATAGTGCACTTTGTTAGGCGTCCACTTCGTAAAACCAAATACACAAACTATTGTAACGTGAAGCCTTCAAACAAACAATTATGTGTCTATAGCCTATGGCTAAATATACCGAGTCTACGTTGTAATATATCCAGGGTGAGACTATCCTATCTACCGAATATCGTGGAAAAAAAGAGATAGGGATTTCGCTTAAGACAGAACCATTTCGTACACTAAGATAACACATTTTACCTGTAACCCTCTAGCTTACCTGTAGCAGATGACAATTCGGTGATAGTCGGGCATTTCCGTCGACCAATCGATAGGATGCTCCGCCCCCTTCGCTCTCAAAAAAAGTCAACTTCTCCTAAAAAGTCACCCGTGTCATAGGCCAGAATACGATTTACAGGATGCTCCGGCCCTCGCTATCTCAATCCCGGACGTACAGACGATCCGGTTGACGTATGCTCCTCCCCCGCTATCCTAATCCCAGACGTAAAGTCGATCCTGTTGACGGGCGCTCCGCCCCCTCGCTTCGTTAATCCTCGACATCTACCCGATCCGGTTGACGGATGCATCGCCCATCACCTTACGAAACGCGACTTTGATTGACTGATGAGCTCGAAAACCCCGGGTCATCGCCCCGCCCTCCGCTCTCAAAAAAGTCAACGCTCCCAAAAGTCAATCCATGTCATAGCTACATACCCTACTACTGTTGTCTGTAATTAGTTACAGAGGAAATTTAATTTTTAAAACTATTGCTCATAGTCCCTATTGTTTCAAAAATGGCTGTACATGCTGAATTTAACTGCTTGTTTATTTTGAAAATGTCAAGTCTTTGATTCAAACAAGGGATTGTAGGTGTATACATTTCCAGTTTCATCATACATTCTTGAATAACCAAGAAAATACTTGCTGGCGATGTAGTATTATTATCTGAAATAGTGTATTTTATCATAATATGACTAAAACAATATATAAAGAAAAATGTGTAAATGTGCATAATAAAAGTAATATATGAGAACTGAACCCACACCAGTTTCACTGGTAGCTCGTCACAATAAGCACTAAACTTTGGGCACACTATATAAGAGAAAAACTTAATCGTTTAGGTAGCTGCCAGATTGCATTCCAGTTGACATAAAATTACGGAGTGTACAGATAACCGGCCGAATGAGTGGATTCTGAGAAAGAATTTAAATAAAGTAAGCAACATTTTTATTTAACAAGCCATCAGTACATTGTGGCTGAGTGATAATAGCCTCCGCCATATAACAAAGAAGTCGTGGCTTCAAACACTGTCTGCGATATACCAAAGTCGTTTTAATCTCCATTGCTTTTTGCTCGGCATATAAGGAAAAGGGTTAAATGACGCCATATTAGGATAATGTGATTTAGTGTGGTAACTACCGCGTTATATCTCAGTGAAACAACACTATGCATGTTTCGTGTTAACAGGTAAAAATAACTCTGAAATTGTGTTGTTGGGGCAATAAACTTAAGCAAAACATTACATGCGCGTCTAGAGGTACGTTGACATTCATTTCTCGACCAGATTAGGGAATTTACAGAATTTTAGCTGTTTAAAGCATCCACCGTTTTATGGTGAGTATTGCTCTCTTCTCATTTGATTTTGGTTAATTCTGAAGTTCATTAAATGGTATGATCTTGATATAACAGTGATTTGTTTTTACTCCTTACTCTACCACTTGAAGTAATCACATTGAGTAGAAATGTACATTTTACATCGCTGTATTCACTTACTGCAATCTTCCTGATACCTAGATGCTGGTAAACGCTAATGCTCGTACGTATGTCGAAATGTTGCATAAGGACGGGTCGCGCACTGTAAGATACGACCCAAAATGTTGTTTTTTTCATTGCTTCCCTACCAGTCGCCATTTCAAAGTATCGTTTATCATCACAATCAGGGCCGTGCCTGGGGCTAAATTCGGGATACGCAGACTTGCTAGGGGGGTCCTAGGGCATGCTCCCCCGGAAAAATTTTTGGGGCTAGAATGCCGTAGGTGCGATCTGAGGGGTACTGGGAGGTAAATTCTGGTTCAAAATTTTACAATTTTCTCCTCGGCATCCATTTTTATTGCAGTTTGGGCACATTTAGATTTTCGATTTTCTGGACGAAGTATACGCAACTACGTATTTGCGTGAGCCTAGGCACGCGCCTGACAATATCCAAACTATTCGACATCTCGGCTGTAAGGACAACTCGCTTTTCTTTCTGTTCTTTATTAAGAATATGGAGGACCCATCTTGCACAAACTGTCTTAAGGTTCTATATTCGGACTGCGAATGAATGTCAGACACCTGTGTTTACTATCCCAGTGTGTCTTGATCAAAGTTTTAACAGATTAAAAACGACTTTTGCAGTCGTAGATATTACTTTCATCTTCGATTAGTTCCCTCCCTGCTTTAAATCGACGCACCCATTTCGATACAGTACCACAACATTCTCTCTATCACCTTTTAGCAAATCTGCATAAAACAAAAGTTGTCCGTAAGACAGCATGCTTGACTATTTGAATGCTTGTCAATAAAAATAAATATTGCAATTAAAGTCAAAATGAGAATCTCTGTATTGTATTATCAAAATATACGCAAAAGCAATAAACATGTGCTCCAAGTTTTAAAGCAATATCTCAGCGAGTTCAGTGAAAAAGTGAGTAAGTACAAAAAGATTAATTAAGTCAGTTAAAAGGAATAATTATGTCAGAGACAGAGTTATGTACTCTTGCCATGTACAAGTATAGGTGATGGTCATAAACAGGTAATCAAAGTTTCAAAGCAATACCTCAAACTGTTAAGTGAAAAATGAAGTGGTGTTAAAACCTTTACCGAGATTCTAAATAAACTAGAAATGTGTCCATAGGACACGGATGTCCCACAACCGCTTTTATGTTGATATTAACATGTCAAGAACCTTCGTCGAGTCTGACAAGGATTTCATACTAAAGGTTACAGTGACCATGACCTTTCACACAGTGTCAGACCTAAAAATCAATTGGGTTCATCTTCTGGCCATGGTCAATATCCCTACAAGGTTCCACAAACCCAGGACTTGCGGTTCTCAAGTTAATGATCGACTAGGACTTCATACTAATGTACCCAGTGACTTTTACCTCAAAATCAATAGGGTTCATTTGCTGGTCATGGCCAATGTCCCTATCAGGTATCACATACCCAGGCCTTGCGGTTCTCCAGTAAATGATCGGACAAGGATTTCATACTAATGTTCGCAGTGACCTTAACATTTGACCTCAAAATCAAAATGGTTCATCTTCTGGTCATGGCTAATGTCCCTTTCAGGTTTCACAAACCCAGGCCCGGTGGTTCTCCAGTTAATGATCGGATAAGGATTTCATACTAATGTACAAGTACCTTGACTATGACCTCAAATAATAGGGTTCATTTACTGGTCATAGCAAATGTCCCTACCAGGTTTCACAAACCAAGGCCCGGCGGTTTTCCAGTTAATGATCGGACAAGGCTTTCATACTAATGTACAAAGATACCTTGATCTAATGACCTCAGAACTAATAGGGTTTCATCTACTGTTCATGGCCATTGTCCCTACCAGGTTTCATAAACCCATGCCCTGCAGTTCTTCAGTTAATGATCAGACAAAGATTTCATACTATTGTACACAGTGACCTTGACCTTTGACCTCAAAATATTCTGATCTTATTAGACGGGGGCATAGTGTTTTTCGAACACGTCTTCTCTTTTTTAAATTGGGCCCACCTCAAAGCCATGTTCGTGCAGAGACGTAACCGGCGAGAAGCCATGTATCGATTTAACCACTTGCCACCGGATGTAACCCATCAAATGGCTGACCCTACCTGACGTTGAATAACTTCGAAGGTAACCATGATCGTTTTTGTTTCCGCGTAACATTTTGCGCATGCGTAGTAATGTCGCACTAGTTAGTGTAAACAGCTAGATCGGCGTTCTTGTTTACAAAATGGATACCGAGCTAGTTTTTTCGGCGTAACTGTATAATTTCGATTTCAACTCGCATCTTAAACCAATCAAATGTACGCTAACAGCGGTAAATAATTCTAAGCTGAATAAAAGGACTCCTGTTATTGGTTAACGCATCGTTATGGACTATAAAATTACAGTAAATAAGGGGTGCAGCTTGTATATATCATTCAGCTTGGTGTTATTACTTTTCTTTTTGATGTAAACATGAAAGTGATTTCAGTAAGTTAAATACAATCATTTTCAATCAATTGAGAAATGCTACTTTGTGAAAATGATTTAAAACAACAAAAAAGAATCCACCGTGTTATGACATGAAACCCCTTAATTACTATGTATATTGAATTCTTCCAGCCTGCCGAGATGCTCTCATTGAAAATTAATTCGCCAAAACCAAAACAATAACGCTTTTATATCATAATTGTCATATGCAATAATGATATGAACAAATATCAAACAAGCCTATTTACAGATATAATTTTTTGTATTACCGTCTATAAATAAGTATATTTCATAGAAAAAATACTGAACTATTTCTAGAGCGTACTAAATTTGTTGTGCGTCGGTCTTTCGCGCGCTTTTCCTCGGAATGTTCTAGAAGTCCTTTATCAATGAATCTATGCTTTAAGGTGCTGATCATTAATGTATATGCCTGTATAAACTATTTTGATACAGTTTACAACTGATAAAATCTGACCTGAACAAGCTTTTGTCAGTAAGAAATAAAATAAAGGTGAAGAAAAAATTGTATGTCCTAACTACAACGAGCAGATAACTGCTCATTACATGATCAGCCTGGAACTAAATTAGGTTTTATGCAGCGGATTATCATAGATTTTTTTTATAGTTCATAGGATAATTTATAACATTACACTGCTTTTAAATAAGAACATTTGGAGGTACTCTGAAATATTTGTTATATCAAATCATTTCATATTCTGATTTTAATCATTTTACAATTTTTTATGGTGCAGGTAAGCCTGTTTACGATAATGGTCAGTCGTGTCTTTTGTATAATAGTCTAGTCATTCTTTACTGTACATTTTTTTTTATATAGACATTATTTTAAAATTTTTTTTTTCCTGTTGTTGTACACATCTCGTGGACTATTTTCTTATTTGCAAAATAAACCTTGTTAAAAACATTGCCATTCATCATTGTTCACTACCAAAATTAGACATGTTTTTTACAATTATTTACAACAATGCTTTTATAACCTATCATAACATTAGAGTCTTTGAAATGTGTTTTGCATATATTTCCATTTATAAGTTTCTTAATTAAAGTATAGTTATGCATGAATGAAAATCTCGTTTTTCTTTCATCCTACGCCGAATATCTTTTTTAAAGATATTTCTTGTTTGGCAGTATATAGAGGAATCATCAGATGACAACGATTCTGACGATTTCCTGTTTTACTATTTGCAGCTATGGGCAAAAAAAAAAAAAAAAGAAAGAAAAAAAAAAGAAACGTTCAATATCTAAATTGAGGGCATTTTAAAACAGTCATTTCAGTAATCATTATATCCAAAACCATTTTATATCCACGGTTAATGAATTAACGTCGATTTTAACGTAGATGATCACAGAAACATCGTTTGTATCGAAAAAATATAATTTCTGAAATATGACCGAATACAAACCAACTCACAAATGCGCCATAATGAAAATTAAATTCACAGAATACTGCTTGAATATAATACACTAATGAAAAACACTAAAAAAAAAATTAAATACAGTTTAAGTGACACCAAAAACCCTGTTTACACTGTACGAGTACACACTTTCCGCCATCTTATTATATCTTCTTACGTCACGTTTTTGCTTACTCCTTATGAAATGGAGAGTAGAGTTTGAGTCATCTTTGCCACACTCGTGTTATGTTCTCGATGCTAGTTTAATGCATAGTTCCTTGACCCACCTGTTAGCATATCTTAACAATAGATTACAGTTATATTTTGTACAACAAACATGTTAACAAAGGAGCACATGTCATTGTGGCCAAACTTATTTTTATATTCAAATAAAAGTTAGGGTCAGGGAACTATCCATTCCAGTGTTACGACTCGACACGCGAGTGTGCAAAGCAAATACGGTCAATGAAGCTAACTCAACTGCGAGTCAGTTAAAGTGCAAACGGTGGCCGAATGGTTAGAGCGTCCGCCTCGGGAGCGGGAGGTCGTGGGTTCGATTCCCGGCCGTGAGATACCAAAGTCGAAAATGTTATTGGTATGGCTCCCTTGCTTGGCGCTCAGCATATAAGGTAGTTCCCGAACTGGTTGGCCCGGTGTCAGGATAATTTGACTTGTATTTAGGGTTTACGAGCACTGTCTTTAGGATAGTTGTTGACCAGCAAATACACGAAATTGGGACACGCATCGTATTCTTCAACGGGAATGACAATGTTTTCAAACAAGAGGGCCAAGATGGCCCTGTGTCGCTCACCTGAGTAAGATTTTTGTGTTAGGCATGATGACAAAAATGTGGCATCTAAATTGTTTTTCTAACATTTGACAAAGTGACATAGATTTGATCCTACCTGAATTTGCACTCAACTTGGAATTCATGCAGTCATCATTCTTATCAAAATTAATGTAATGAAGACTGGTACAAAAATGGGTGTTAACAAGATTTTTCTTAAATTTGCCCTGGTGACCTACTGTTTGACCCAATGTGGCCCAGTTTTGAATTTATCCGAAATTTGATGTAAACAAACATCCTGACCAAGTTACATTAAGGTTAGGCTGAAACTGTGGCCTCTAGAGTGTTCAAAAGGTTTTTCTTAGATTTTACCTGGTGACCTACTTTTGATCCCACGTGGCCCGATTTCAAACTCATCCAAGATATCATGTAGACAAACACCCTGACCAAATTTCATGAAGATTAGGCCAAACTGTTGCCTCTAGAGATTTGAACTGGTGACCTAGTTTTTGACCGAACATGACCCAATTTTCGAACTCATCCGTCATAGCATAAAGACGAACATCCTGACAAAGTTTCATGAAAATTTGGCCAAAAATTTGGCCTCAAGCATGTTCACAAGGTTTTATTAATATTTGACCTGGTGAACTAGTTTATGACCCCACATGACCCATTTTCGAACTCATTCAAGATATCATATAGACAAACATCCTGACCAAATTTAATGAAGATTTGGTTGAAACTGTGGCCTCTAGAGTGTTCACAAGGTTTTTCTTAAATATGAACTGGTGACCTAGTTTTTTACCTCACGTGACCAATTCTCGAACTCATCCGAGATATTATGTAGATAAACATCCTAACCAAATCAAATGAAGATAGTGCTTAAACTGTGGCCTCTAGAGTGTTCACAAGGATTTACTAAAATTTGACCTGGTGACCTAGTTTTTAACCTCACGTGACCCATTTTCGAACTCATCCGAGATATCATGGAGATAAACATCCTGACCGAATCAAATGAAGATTAGCTAAAACTGTGGCCTCTAAAGTTTCACAAGGATTTACTAAGATATGACCTGTGACCTAGTTTTTGACCCCATGTGACCCATTTACGAACTTATCCAAGATATGTAGACAAACATCATGGCCAAATCTAAAGATGATTGGGCCAAAACTGTTGCTTCTAGTGTTCACAAGGATTTTCTAAGTTTTGACCTGGTGAACTAGTTTTTGACCCCACGTGACCCATTTTTGAACTTATCCGAGATATCATGTAGACGAACATCCTGACCAATTTTCATGAAGATTGGGCCAAAACTGTGGCCTCTAGAGTGTTAACAAGCAACTGTTGACGACGAACGACGGACAAAAAGCGGTCACAAAAGCTCACCCTGAGCACAATTGCTCAGTTGAGCTAAAAATGACATGGCACTAAATAAGAAGTGCCTTTGCGTACACATATGTAAACATACTGATACGTATGGTGGGTGGGGGCCGTGTAATGCTAATGATGTTATAATATCTGGCGGTGATCTGAATGTTCGATCTTCAAGTCTGGGGTTGAACAAGCTCCCTGGTAGCGGGTAGCCTTAGGCCCTCTGGTAGCGAGGCCACACGTAACTTATCTCCGAGCGAAAGAATGAATGAAGCAGTAAACGGTTAACACGATTTATTTGTAGTCTATGTTTCACATAGCAACGTACAGTATTATGAAACATACATGAAGATTTATATATTCAAAAGGCTGTCAGACCTCGGCCACTGTATCTAATTGTAAAACAACTTTCAGGCGTAGAAATATTTATAGGCGTAGGATATTCTTGACAATTGTGAAATGAATCCCTTCAGTTTATGCTTCAGTTATATACTTGGTATCAGATCTATTTATGTTGCAAACGGTGTTACCTCACTGAGTTTGGTATCTCAGGATTTGGGGATGATCTTAAAAGACGACTGCCTCTACGGAAACCTGGATTGTAACTGACTTAATTCAAGCGTTTGATCCAAAACTGGACAAGCGCAAAGATCACTTAGACCCGGTAGTACGCACGCGCACTGAAATGACCCGGAGAAGACGACGACAATAATTTGGAAGTTGTCAATAATTTAGACAACAGCACATGCGCACAATCAACATGCAGACTACCGAGATGGACAGATCGCTAAACAAGAAGAAAGAAAATAGGGAATGTGATTAACTACAGGCGATGACAGGTATCATGCACGAAGACATATGAAGATAGAAGATGAAACTAACTGTACGTATCACAAATCGCGAGGTCTGACATTCTATTACTGTAAAATTAACAGTAAATGTGCATCACGTGGATCTGAAGAAATAACATTGCAAACAATTACGATATCTGTAGCATTCATACAATAATACAATACATAGAATGACATTTGATTAATAGATTATGTTTTGATATAGTCATGCATGTTAATAATTTGTCATTTTGTATTTATTCAAAAGGTAAACGAATAGATAATTACAACCTATCCATGACCCTTCTATATCATGTAAACAACATTCATGTACACATTGGTTAAACCTGAGACCACTGCATGGTCAGAGACGCTACAATACTATGGAATGTTGATTCATCATTGTATGAAATATTTTTGTTGGACCTTTTCAGACGTGCAGACAGGGATGGAGGTCAACAGCAATGACCGAATTTGCAGCTGTCACTTCATTGTTGGCAAGAAGGAAAATGGATTAACCATTTCCACATTTAGTAAAAATGTTGGCATCTTTCCAGAGATACCCACACCACAAAGGTATACATTAATGTTTTTATTATTTTCACCCAGTAATAATTGTTAAACAAACTATTGTAATCATGTTATCATTCCATTTAGAACTTTCTATCTGCAAATGTTTGAACTGATGATTGTTGTTGTATTGGGGTTTACCGTCGCTGCGATAGTATTTCAATCATATAGCGACGTCCAGCTACATGCAATTACAGGTGGAGGAAGACCCCGAGTACACAGAGGTACCCGAGTAGAACCACCGACCTACCGCAAGCCAGCTGGAAGGCTTCCTCACATGAAAAATCCGAAGTCCCTACCGGGATTCGAACCCGCAGCGGTGAGGGGCTGAGAGATTTGTAGTCCACGACTCGCTCGGCCACGGCGGCCCCTTAAACTGATGAACCTCGCACTAAGTTCCAGAAATGATAGACACAATATCAGGATAATGCGATTGCATGGGTTAGGTATCAGGTCACACATCTCTTTTATGTGATACTTAATTGTGGCAACACTATATCACAGTAATAATCTGTCTCAATAGGACTTCATCTTATAGAATAATTCCTGGTCTCAAATAGACTTAGTCTTCAAATGACTGAAATATTGTTGCTTGTACGTTAAACCTGAGAAACAAAACTGATTGAAGCAGAACAAAGGTACATAGCAATATTGCTGTAGGCATAATATTTGCACTGGCTAGTAGGGTATTGGCTCTACAAAATGATTTTTTGTTGTTTAGTTTCCAGACAGCACTCATTTAATTCAAGTATGTTTTCAGTACACACACCACATGCTTTAATTAATATTTCTATAACAAAGGCAAAATTCACAACAGCTCAAAGCCATCATCCCTGTAACAAGAGCAGCTTTTAGGTTTTTATTTATCACAATGATATTACAGTAACTATTTCTTTCCAATGTAGACGAAAAAGACAAAAGGTAGAGTCAGTTAGTGAGATGGTGTCCACCACTGAGGGACATGGAGCTATATGGGATGGAGCTTCAGCTCCTGATCACAGCTACCATCTACAAATTCCTGACTGTGAGGATACCGATGGAGAACACACAGTACAAGTGAAATCTGGTACATTTGAATAAATATAATAAACTTGTTTAGTTTATGCAAAAATATTATTCGTTTTATATTGAACTTGGTCACTGGCTGTCCGACTGAATTAAGGAAAAAAAGCATCTTAAGAAAGTTAATAAAACCTTCAGTTATTCAGTTGAAAGAGCAGTTGCTTGAAGTAGGTTTATATTGAAAACCCATATTATTAAGAATATATAATGGGGCTGGAAAATTGGCTTGGCACAGTCGGGGATGAACTTGGGTCTCTGAATAATCGGTCCAACATTATAACCACAAACTGTCTACAATCTCATGTTCATTTGACTAAAAAAAAAGCACAAGATACGAGACTATTCTGTGCCGAAAAACATGGTGACTCAAACGGTCTTCAAATGCCAAGTTATAATCTGCCCGAAATATCTTTATGAATAGGGATTTTTACCATTTACTATTCTTTTAGTTCAAGGCCTGGAAATGGAGATTGCTGGTCTGGAAAGAGAAATAGAAATGTTACGGCTGCGAAAACCATAAATTAAATTACAAGACATCATTTAAGACACAAATAAGGTTAGCCTCTATAGAATTATTCAATGCTAATTTCCTCCCCATCTAAAGCTAATATACATGTATTTCTAGTAAATATGATGATTTATAACATGCCGATATGAAGGAAAATATATTGTTTTGCATTAACAATTTCCTGTCTTTGCCATAAGTACAAACATACTTACGGGGATTGGTAGATATACTAATCAAATCGTCATATAGAGGCAGATTCAGAGGGGTGTACCGGGGGTCCGGACCATACCGGAGATTTAGCTAAGATGCCTAAATCATGCATAAAATAGTGGGGAAAAGGGGCAAGACCAAACTTGGATTTGCCCCCTCCCCGTACTGGGATTTTCAGGGTAGTTTTAAATGGGGTTTTCAGGTGTGCCCCCCCCCCCCCCCCCCCATGTACGGTCAGTGAATTTCATTCTTAGAACTGGGCATAGTAATTATCCCTTTCTGAAACACCGCTCCAAAAACAAATTGCTGGTTCACACATCTAAATTAGTCTTCATCATAACAACAAAATACTTTTGTTTTATTCACAGATGTTGCTGTGTACTTTCTTGCCAGCGGATGTTTTCAACTTTCAAAGTGTTGGCCAACATGCTTAAAAGAATGGAAACTTTTAATTATTATGTTTGATGGACAGTTACCTGTTTCAGTCTAGAAGACGAACTCTTAATGGTTCTAATGACATTAAGGTTAAACTGCAAGGGACTTAGATTTTAGCAGTGAGATTCAATACAAGCAGGGCAACTTTGTCAAATGTTATCAATACTTACTTTTCTGTGCTGCATGAAATTTTATATGATGGTGTCTTGAAAGCTGTTGGTATTCCTAGGAAGTTGAAATGTAAAGGGTCTAAGCAAAATCTTTAGAACACATTAGTACTACTGTCAGGATAGCTATGGACGCTATAGAGGTCTTTCAAGACGTTCCATCTGACATGAACTGTTAGTCTCTTTCATACAGTAACTACAAAAGTAGGCATACTGTCAGCCGTTATCTGTGTCACTCCTATCGCAGCATTAGTATATTGTTCTGATTTGTATCCAGGTTCAACATCTGATGCAGCCATTGTAGAACACTCTAGGTTACTTGACCAGTAAAGCCAGTCGATATGATATTGGCTGACAAAGGTTTCAATATATTTGACAAACTGCCTGCTGGCGTTTCATTAACCATTCCTCCTTTCATGTAAAGCAAAGGTCATTTTACCAAATAGGAGGCAGAACTTAGTTTTAAGATTGGAAGAAGTACGATTCATGTTGAGCGAGCTAATGAAGAAATAAAGAATAATGACATTTTAAGTCACATAACAGCCCAATACAGACATTTATCAATAAAAAATTATCAGGTTTGCTGCTGTCTTGTAAATCTTCAAGCACCATGGTTGAAGGTACTTGCAGATAAATATAAAATTGTCAATACTTAAAAGTGTCAAAAAATCTTAAATGTCTCAATTTAAGAACATTATGTTTGTTGGGTAAACCTGGTATAATATCCAGTCAACAGTATTTCAGTTATTTTGAGACTTTGTCTACTTGAGACAGATATAGTGCTGCCACATTGCAGTATTACGTCAAAGACATATGGCATGATACTGTACCCAGTCATATTATCCTGACACCGGGCCAACCAGTTTTGGGTATACCGATACTTTTAAATGGCTAGCGCCATTCAAAGGAACTATACCAGTACCACTTGACCAGTTCGAGAATATTAATCATAGAAGTTTTTTTTATTCAGAAATGTAATGTTTATTTGTTTGTTGGGTTAAATGTCCCGCCGACAGTATTTTAGTAATTTGGAGACAATGTCTACTTGAGACAGATACTAGTATCGTGCTGCCACACCCGGTCACATTTTCCTTACACCGGGTAAACCAGTCCTGCAACTACCCTTATATGCTGAGTGCCAGGCAATGGAGCTATAACAGTACATTTGTTTTTGAGTTTGGTATGTCGCAGCTGGGGATCGAACCCACGACCTCCTGTTCCCGAGGTGGATGCCACCTGGCCACCTGGGACGGCCAAAGAGGATAATATTTAAATATCGTTCTCCAGCATTACAAAACATACAGCTTACCAAGTTAAACCTGTATATATGCGACCTCCTTTTAACTTTGGAAATCCCCACATATTACCACTAGATTGCAACAAGTAAAACATGTATAAACTGATAACTCTGGAAAAATCCCATGATTACTGGCATACCTATCTTATTGTCATATTTCTGGCTGTGTTAGGGCACTCCACCTCAACTATATCTGGTGATAGCAAAGGTTGGTCCATCAACTGATGGTAACAATCCTACTGCTGTTGGAGTTCCCTTGCACGAAACCATCAGGCGATGCACCAAGCACTCCAGCTTCATGAAGACAAATACCTGTACCTGAAAATGATACTTGAAAACTGCAGCTAACCATTCATAGAAGCTCTATAGGTTAAAAAGGCGTTTTGGCAGATCTAAATAAACGACACTGTGAAATATGGAATTTATCTCACATAAGAACACAGAAATTCACCAGAATAACATAAATATATTCAAATTGTGTATGTGCATTAAAACAGGCACAGTTGCTGACAGGGTGAAGAACATATAACACTGAATACTAATGATTATTCTATCTCAAAAAAGTGTAAAATCCTTTGTACTTTTGCTGGCCAGAAGCATAAACATCATAATATATTTAATATCTTTTTTTCAGTCAGTTACGGTTACCTTCAGTCAATTACGGTTAACGTATTCCGACTTGCTGCGGAAAGTATTTGTTCAAAGTTGGAGGCAGTAAAGCGCAGTTTCATGACCGCTGCCCACAGCGAGTTCTCTCGTTGTCCAATGGTAGCAAAGGCTGTCTCTACCTCATTCTCCTGAGACACAACCAGGTGTCGCCTCAACCAGGTTCGGGGATTCTCAGCTTAGATATAGTCCTGGTTCATCAGCAAGTCTTTCATTAGGGAACTGGTACTTCCTGGACCCAAGGAACGTCTGATAGAATCCAGTGGAAAGCTGCAATGTAGTGTACATGCAGAATATTAATCATACTGAATGAACACATTACAAAAGAGCTTTCCACGAGACAGCTTTTGAAATGCTTGTTGTAGAATCAAATTGATTTATTCTTTCCTTCACAAACTCCAGTCAAAATTCTTGATAGCCTGATACTGAGAAAAGCATAAAAGTACCATACATGCAAAACATAGTAAAATTTAGCAGTACCATTTTTTAAAATTTGTTTTAAATTTCAGTCATTAGCTACCAGCCTTAGTTGTATCATGCCCACCACCTCTAAAACCAAGCTGCACAACACATGAGTGATTGCAATAGCTCTCATATTCTTCAAGTGGGTGAGCGAAACTAATTTTCAACCTCATACTTTAATTATCTCCGTACCATCAAGGCCAAGTGATAGATAGTTTAAACAAAAAGGCCATGATGACCGTGGGTCGCTCACCTGAGAACCAGGTATTAGTGGAAGGAAAAGAAACAGCAAATATCTTATATTGTGGAAAATGGGATTTGCCATCTGCCAGCCATAAATCGAGTGAGTACTTATGGACAAAAGATTTTTCATATTTGTACTTCGTACATATGAAACGCTCCGCTCCCTGGTGGCCATATGTTTCAATGGACCAAAATAATTTGAAATATCGTGGTATAGAGTTACTAAAACATCTGTGCCAAAAAAGAATTTGAAATCCCACAGTACTTTAGCCAAGAAAACATGTATTTCAAATGATAAAATAATCATATTAGGAAACGGGCTTCCGCCTCTGGGGTCACTCTTTTTTAACAAATCCAATAACTATGGAACAATCTTGTAGATTGGTTCCTGAGAACATCTGTGCATACCTTAACAATCCAGCCAAGAAGACTAAATTGTACTATATTCATATAAGACAAAGGGCCATGATGGCCCAGAACGCTCACTAGTTACAATTGCATTCAACTGTGTCAAGGTTTTTAAAAGACAAGGATTCCAGAATAACTTAATCAAACATTTTACCCCTGACAATTACACACACCAAATATCTACATGGCCATATGATTCAGAGAAGACTTTTGGCGCAGGTCCATTTATCACTAGGGCCAAGACTTTGAAAAATCTTTGTAATGAACTATTAGAGCTACTACATTACCCAAAATCTTAGCTCTAGGCCTAATATGATTCATGACGAAGATTTTTTTAAGATTTTCCTATTTAACTCTATGTCAAACAAGTGACCCTGTTGGTCATTTATCACCATTGGGCTATGATTTGACAAGCTCTGTAGTGGCCCATAAATGATGATGCTACATCCCAAATATCTAACTCTAATGCCTTAAAGATTCCATAGAAGAAATTTGTTGTTAAGATTTTTCTATCTAACTCGTAAAACATGAACCCTGTGCGGCGTCATTTATCACCATAGCTATGATTGATAAATCTTGGTAGTGGCCCATTAAATGTGTTTAATACCAATATCTAAGCTCTGGGCCTTATGATTCAAAAGAAAAGCATTTTTAAGATTTTCCTATATAACTCAATGTAAAACAATGACCCCTGGCGGGTTTCATTTATCCACCATAGGCTATGATTTTACAAAACCATGTAGTGGCCCATAAGATAGAAGCTACATACCAAATATCTAATGCCGTATGGTCCTTGCAAGTTTTGGCAAAAAGATTTTCAAGTTTGCATTTTAAAAACGTTTTTCGCTCCCTGTGACCTAATTATTGCAATGGACCAGAACAATTTATACAACGTTAGTAGAGCTTACCAAGGAACATCATGCAAAAAATTTTCAAATGCCAAGCCGTTTTAGGAGGAGATGTTTTTGAAAACAATTTTAAGAAACGCACGGCACGCACGCACGATGGACTGAGGACACGGACAAAAGGCGATCAGAAAAGCTCAACTTGAGCACGTATTGCTATAGGAAAAACGGGCTCTCCCCTTGGTGGCCATGTTTTTCAAAGGATCAACAATAATTTGAGCAATCATTTGTAGAGACTGACCAAAGGAACATCTATGCCAAATAAAATCCAGCCAGATTTTTTTTAGAAGATTTTTGAAGTTTTGCTATATACATTTAAGGAAAACGGGCTCCACCCACTGGCGGCCATGTTTTCAACGGATCAAAATAATTTTAACAATCTTGGTATAGAGTGACTCAAGGAGCATCTGTGCCAAACAACTTTGAAATCTTGCCAGTAGTTTTGGAGGAGAAGATTTGCAAACTTTTCCTGTGTTTTTATGCTCACCGAAGGTGACGCATATAGTCGCCGCTTCGTTCGTCGGTTCGTCCGTCACACTTTCCTTGTCCGGACTATTTCTCAGGAACTAACTAACGGCTTGAATTTAACGGGAGAAGATTTGCAAACTTTTCCTGTGTTTTTATGCTCACCGAAGGTGACGCATATAGTCGCCGCTTCGTTTTGTCCGTCACCCGTCACACTTTCCTTGTCCGGACTATTTCTCAGGAAACTAACGGCTTGAATTAATTTTAGACTTATACAAGAGGAGATGCTATCCTCTGCAAACCGTTTCCTAATTTTTCAAAGGTGATGACCCAGACTTTTCGCCTATAGTACATATGCATGATTCTTGTCCGGGCTATTTCTCAGGAACTAATGGCTTGAATTTAACGAAACTTTATGGGAAGCTTCATTACCAAGAGTAGATGCGCATATCCTCAGCATGACCCGATTCCTAATTTTTTTCAAAGAGTTAAGGCCCTTTGACTTTTCGGCCTATAGTACATATTGCATGATTCTTGTCCGGGCTATTTCTCAGGAACTAATGGCTTGAATTCAACAAAACTTTATGGGAAGCTTTATCACCAAGGGTAGATACGCATATTGTCGACGTGACCTGGTTCCTCAATTTTTCACAGAGTTATGGCCCCTTGACTTTTTGGCCTAAAGTTCATGTTGCATGATTCTTGTCCGGGCTATTTCTCAGGAACTAATGGCTTGAATTCAATGAAACTTTATGGGAAGCTTTATTACCAAGAGTAGATACGCATATCGTCGACGTGACCTGGTTCCTCAATTTTTAAGAGAGTTATGGCCCCTACTCCATGTTGTTGACTGATATTCATGTTATTTGCCTAATTTAACAGGAGATATCATTTAAACAAAAACCCCACAAAATTCAATATGCTAGTAATGTCAATCAAAATCAAGTCAGCTAATTGTTGATTAGGACATTATACACTAATTCAAATATCCAGTCATAGGTCAAGAGTGAAGGTTAACCACTTTGAAATGAGCACACATTGAAATCTATGACTTAATTTTCAAGTATAAAAAACTAAAAAAAAACAATTAAAATTGCTAAAGTAACACGTATTACATTGTCATCATTTAAATAGTAAACTGTCACTAAGTCTCCAAATAGAGTTGGTAAAGCATCTCATCTGATAGGAGAAAATATATTTAGAATGGGAAATTCAACAACTTTGAGCTAAAGGTCCTAAGTAAAATTTTGGGTGTGGCCTGACCCCTGTGTGATCTTGGGACACCAAAGTATTAACCATTCCGTCCTTAACAAAATCCTCCCAGCATATGACCAAGGCTAATCGTAACAATGACGTCTTCGGAGCATCTGTCAGTTCTACTGACTTTCCTTGTTATCTTCCTTCCATGGCAACCGAGTTCTGCATGAATCAAATTCTTTGAAAACTATGAAATGGGCATTCACCCAAGGACACAGCCTGGAAGTACTTTAAAATTATTTAATCATGATTATTCAATGATTCATGAAATAAACAAATTAACCAACGAAGGCGTAAAAAAAAATCTGAGTTTCGGGCAACCCGACACTACCTAGCAAAAATCCACCGACCCAGTTTAGCACCATTTTGAGACCCCCATTCACGATTAATTCACTGTTATGAACGGAACTTAAAAAAACTCTACCTAAGTTTTTTTGAGACCGTTCCCCGAAACACACATTTTTTGGCCTTATGAACTTGCAAACAAAACTGAACTGATTAAAACAAGAACTGTAATTTCAACATTTCAAAACAACTTTTAACTATGAGGCAACCTGTGAAGCGCCCTAATTGTCCAAGCTGCTGATACAGAAATGATCTGTCATCAACATTGACAGACCTCTTTAAGTGCCCTGTGTAAAAGCAGAAATAATACAAAATGGATATATTTTCGAATTCAGCTGAATGCATATATCAGTCAAAAGACACAATTTTAAATGAACTATCAATTAGTTTTTCATGAATCTAAAAAATGCCATATTCATTCAATGTACTTTCTTTCATCCCTGACCTTTTTGACTCATTAACAAGTTCTAGGCCAACATTTTGATAATTAGAATTAGCTAAATTAGGTCTATTTCAAACCTACTGTACAGTTGTGCATATGTTATAAAATGTTAATTATATCCATAGTTACTGAAAGTATATGTTGAGGCACACAGTATACGCACTGAATAGAAGAGGTAAGTTCAGGTCATGTATATAGATTTTGTAATATTTCCTGAGGCCATGTATATACCGGTTTACTGGTTGCTTTGGAGGAAACAGTTCATCCATGGTCACCGTGGTCTTTGGTGGTGCAGATTTTGGATTCTTAAGCCAACTACACTTGACATCTGTCTTACTGGCTCTTTTTCTACCTTAAATACAAATCAAATACTTTAGGGCATTCTGTATCTCATATTGCAGAAACAATTACATATTATGCTGAATAATTTACAGATTCACTTTATATACGCTATTATCATTATCTAAATACATATAATCATACTTTGTTTAAGTATTGATGTGAACATTTATTATGATGTTATCAAAGAACTGTCTGCTTTTATTCGTTTACTATTCAGAAAGACTTGAAAAATCTTCTACACCCAAACAGCAATGCCGCTGCAACATG
Organism: Solen grandis; assembly: GCA_021229015.1. Taxonomy (NCBI): domain Eukaryota; kingdom Metazoa; phylum Mollusca; class Bivalvia; order Adapedonta; family Solenidae; genus Solen; species Solen grandis. The sequence continues at coordinate 63,196,912 of CM037789.1, read as the reverse complement.
ACGACACTTGTATAGTCACCAATTGGACACTGGCATGAAGTTGACTTCACCTCACCATTGTCGTCTGGTTCAAGGAATATCTATAGAAACAAAACATTCAATTATATATGACAGTCAAAACTATACTTTTACAAACAATGACTCTCTGTTGCATTCTATTTTTATACCATGAGAAACAATGGTGCAAAAATATTCAAGAATATTGATTTAAAGACACCTCAACAGTCGAAAGACGTCATACGGTGTCTAAAAACGCTTAAAATTACAATACGTCACAAAACTATACACAAGTGAATCCCGCACAGCAGGAGAGTAAACACGTTTAATATATCACGTATGTAAAATCAAAGCTTGTTATATATACCAACGTCTTTAATAAAAGCGATCAAGGAATCAACAGAAACAGTAATAAAAAGGTCTAACATAGATGTCACATTAAAATAATTAGTTCTTATAAGATTTAAATCAATACAGTCGACTAAAATATGTTTGATAGTATACGGTTCCTGGCAAGGAATGCAAACAGGTTGTTCTTCTCGATTTAAAAGATAGGAGTGAGTCAAACGAGTATGTCCTATGCGACAACGATTGATAACGCATTCCTCCCTACGCACAGCGCGGGAAGATGGATACCAAAAACCCATGGTTGGTTGAATAGAATGTAACTTATTAAATTGAGCGTTGTCCCAACTAGATTGCCATTTCGAAAATATCAATTTATTTGCGGAAGATTTTAAATCTGTAAATGGAATTTTTATATCAGCCTCGTCTAAATCGGAGGCTGCCTTAGCAGCACGATCGGCTCTCTCATTACCTCGAATTCCCATATGACTGGGAACCCAACAGAATACAAGAGGGCCAAGATGGCCCTAGATCGCTCACCTGAGAAAAGTATCATTCATTGCCTGTACAAAACAGATTGCTTTAGAATTAAGATGATGAGGTGAAACAATGTTCAGGAATTTTCTGACCCCATCCACAAAAGATATCATCATGACAAACATTCTGCCAAAGTTTGAGGATGATTGGACCAAAAATGTTGCCCTCAGAGTATAAACAAGATTTTTCTAAGATTTGACCTACTGACCTACATTTCTATCCAGCCCCACCCATTTTCAAACTGGTTCGAGATATCATCATGACAAACAATCTGACCAAGTTTGAGAAAGATTGCATCAAAACTGTGGCCTTTAGTGTGTAAACAAGATTTTTCTAAGATTTGACCTATTGACCTACTTTTCGGTCCGGCCCACCCATTTCGAAAGGGTTCAAGATATCATCAAGACAACATTCTGACAAGTTTTTCAAGATTTGACCTATGACCTACTTTTGATCCAACCTGACCCATTTTCGAAAGGGTTCAAGATATCATCAAGACTAACATTCTGATCAAGTTTGAGGAAGATTGGATCAAAATTGTGGCCTCTAGTGTGTAAACAAGATTTTTCTAAGATTTGACCTACTGACCTACTTTTTGATCCAACCTGACCCATTTTCGAAAGGGTTCAAGATATCATCAAGACAAACATTCTGACCAAGTTTGAGGAAGATTGGATAAAATTGTGGCCTCTAGTGTGTAAACAAGATTTTTTTTTAGATTTTTCTAAGATTTGACCTACTGACCTTCTTTTTGATCCGACCTGACCCATTTTCGAAAGGGTTCAAGATATCATCAAGACACATTCTGAAAAGTTTGAGAAGATTGGATCAAAATTGTGGCCTCTAGTGTGTAAACATCAAAATTGTTGACGGACTACAAGATTTTTCTAAGATTTGACCTACTGACCTACTTTTTGATCCAACCTGACCCATTTTCGAAAGGGTTCAAGATATCATCAAGACAAACATTCTGACCAAGTTTGAGGAAGATTGGATCAAAATTGTGGCCTCTAGTGTGTAAACATCAAATTGTTGACGGACGACGGACGACGGCCGACGGACAATCAAGTATCCCAAAAGCTCAGCCTGAGCTATGCTCAGGTGAGCTAATAATTTGTTTCGAAAAACAGGTGATGATGTTTAACTAAAATATCTTGTATTATTGGATTCGAAAAGTTCATGTTTTTAATTGATTGTAGAACAGACAAGGAATCAGAAAATATGATGAATGTATCGGAACGAATAGACGATACCGCATGTAAAGCTAACTCAATAGCTTTTGCTTCTGCAGAGAAAATCGAAGCGCCATCCGGTAAACGATATAATTTTGTGTAAAAGTAGCTTATGACTGCACATGTGATCGTATTGCCATCTTTGAAGCCATCTGTATAAATGTCATAATGGTCTTCATAAGTAGACCTAATTTCATTGAAATTTGATGGAAATAAAATTGGATCAGTGATGGACTTTTTAGAATTGTGAAGACTAAGATTAACTTCAGGTCTTTTAAGTGTCCAAGGTGGAATTTGTGGCACTGTTTTTGTTTTTATGACTTTAATGTCAATTTCTAAACCTGAAATAAGATTCTGAGCACGCAAACCCAAAGGTTATCAAACCTTAGGTTTGCTCTCATATAATGTTTTATAGTTCGGGTGAAATACGCTATCATAAGCTGGATTACTTGGATTTGATTTGAGTTTTGTAATATACTGTAAGGTTAATTCTTCTCTAAGTAGATATAAGGATGGTTCATTTGCAGCTACATAAAGGCTTTCAATAGGAGAAGTTTTAAATGCGCCAAAGTGCCAAGCGAAGTCCTTGATGATGAATTGTGTCCAGTAACTGTAAATATGATTTTCTGGCTGAACCATAAACGATACAGCCATAGTCTAGTTTTGAACGAATAAGAGAACGGTATAAATTCAAAAGGACTTTCGTGTCTGCCCCCCAATCGGTATGGGCGACTACTCTCATTATGTTAAGTGCCTTTAGACATTTATTCTTGAGGTATTTTAAATGGGAAATAAAATTAAGCTTTTTGTCGAAAATCACTCCCAAGAAATTTAAATTCGTCTACGACAGGAATAGGAGTACCATCCAGCGTTAAATTTGGGTCATCGTGATGATTTCTTAACTGACAAAAATGCACACACTGTGTCTTTGATTTAGAAAATTTAAAACCGTTTTCAGATGCCCATTTTTGTATTTTATTAAGACATTGTTGAAGCTGCCTTTCAATAGTATTCATATTTTTGGATCTGTAGTAAATTAAAAAGTCGTCAACGTAAAGAGAGCAATCAATACCAGGATTTAAACATTTAACACTACTATTAATTTTAACACTAAAAAGGGTAACAGAGAGAATACTTCCTTGTGGAACTCCCTGCTCTTGACTAAAACAATCTGATAGAGTCGAACCACATTTGACTTTAAAATTTCTGTCTGATAAAAAATTTTTCTATAAATATTGGTAAATGGCCCTTAAGACTAAAATCATGCAAATCTTTCATAATACCATGTTTCCATGTGGTATTATATGCCTTTTCCAGGTCAAAAAATATACTTAATAAATGTTCCTTTTTGACAAAGGCGTCACGAATAAAACTTTCAAGTCTAATTAAATGATCAGTTGTACTTCTCTGGTTTCTGAAGCCACACTAAAAATTTGTAATCAGGTTATTAGACTAAGAACAAACAAGGCGGGCATTTATCATTCTCTCTAGAGTTTTGCAGATGCAGCTTGTTAAAGCAATAGGTCTATAATTAGTGGGGTTAGTGTTATCCTTTCCAGGTTCTGGAACTGGAATAATAAATGCCTCCTTCCATGAAGAAGGAACTATACCTGAAGACCAGATATCATTAAATATTTTTAACAGAGTTTCCAATGAAGGTTTTGGAAGATTTCGAAGTAATGGATATGGATATGGAATGTCATCAGGGCCTGCAGCGGTGTCATGAGATTTTTTAAGGCGTCCTGAAGTTCAGACAAAGAGAACGGTTTATTATATGCTTCATCATTTGATGAAAAAAACCTTTTCATTATTTTGGTCATTTAAATGAGTAACACAGGAATTTGATTTGTTTTTGCCCTTATCTTTTTTTTCCATACCTTTTTCATTGGAGTTTTAGAATTAAGTTTTGAAACGTTTTCACGCCAAGAATTTTTCTTTGACTGTTATGGTGTTACGAGCTTTTGCTCTGAGTACTCTAATTTGATCATGATTTTCTTTTGTTGGTCTTACATTGAATTTTTGACAGCTGCTCTGCGTTTACGAATGGCTTTTTTGCATTCGTCATTAAACCATGGTCTGCTTTTGTAACTTTTGTTTTAGGTATACATTGTTCGGCAATGGAATGGAGTTTAGAGGAGAATTCGATTATAGGGTCATCGAATTCTAAAATAGTTGAAGAAAATAACTCTTTATTACAAAGTGTCTGAAATTTACCCCAATCAGCTTTTTTAAAATTCCATCGTGGAGGAGTATCATCAATACTAGAGTTAATGTTAGTTAATATAAGTGATCACTTCCACATAAATCGTCATGCACTCTCAATCTTAGTCTAAATACAAAGTCGGATAGGAATAGAAGATCAATTACAGAATATGACAGTTGCAGATGAAGGTAAGTATGGATTTATTATTTAAAATACATAAATCATTTTTGATGATAAAATCTTCTAAAGCTTTACTTTCTCATTAAGATCCTTGCAACCCCATAATGTATTATGCATTTAAGTCACCTAAATACAAAGTTACACTGAGTGCCAGAGCCCAGTCACCTAAAAGTAAATAAGGTGCGGGAAGTTGATTTATAAGATTTTCTAAATCCCTAGGATTCAAAGTAGAACTTGGGGGTATATAAATAGAGCAAACTGTGATCACTCTGTGCAAAGTTACACTGAGTGCCACAGCCTGTAGTTGTGTATTCAGTTGAACTTTACTATGAGGAATATTACTTCGGATTAAAATTGATGAACCGCCAGCAGCTCTATCACAATTGTTTGAAATAAAATCATAGGAAGTATAATTCCTAAAGGATACATCATCATCACCTTTTAAAAATGTTTCTTGAAGACAGACTTAAACTGGAGAAGACAAAAGTAGCGATAATGCATTGTAATTAGCTTTTAGACCTCTACAATTCCATTGTATAATTTTGTTTTCCATGGTTTAATAGAGAACGACAGATAATAAATATCAAAGCTCTCAAGGTGCTACAACTGGAGATCTTGACCTTGAGGAGGTTGATGGAATTGCACTGGTGCATTCCATCTCATCCTCGCAGTCATCCTGCAATACATCATACCTGTGCAGCGTCCTAGAGGGTTTGTTAGATCCTTTAGACTGACGCCCAGACGCTGGGCCCGAATCTATAACCGGTTTGTTGGTTTTAGCCTGTTTATTTGATTGATTGGTTTTCTTGTCTTGATTTATAGTCACTTTTTTAGACTCTGATTCAGATTGAGATTTTGTTTTGACTGTTTTGGCCGATGAAGAAACTTGTTCTGAAAAATCTGTTTGTGTACTAGCATCTGTCATTGTAACTGTTTTCGTATTTGATTTAATAATTGATGAGTAGGTTTGTTTTGGTGTAGCTTCGTAAATTTTTTTTGCTTCCGGAAATGAGATATTTTGTGTAGCTTTGATTTTACATATTTCTTTTTCAACCAATTTTCGCATTCTTTTGAATCTGCTGAATGATTTTTACCACAGTTTGCACATTTCAATGGTTTTGGGCATTTGTTCTGAAAGTGACCACCCTCTGTACTGCATTTGACGCA
>CM037789.1:63141151-63191151 GCA_021229015.1 Solen grandis | reverse complement strand
TACATCTTTGTTCTTTTCTTGCGTTGCCTTATCTTATCATGCGCTACAAATTTATGATCTCTGAAATGGGAAAACAGGCGTATTTCACTTGTATGCATGCTTATAATTTTAGTTTATTTATTTCAATCATAATTTTCAAAATATTAACAAGTAAACAATTTTAAAAACAAATGTCCTTTTCTCTGAAATTGAGCCAAAGAGAATGTAATGAATCACATTGTATTGTTCATTGATTTTGAATTCAAAGATTTGAAGTTCGATTCCCACTGAAGGAAATCATCTTTTATGATTTTCTGAGGCAAAAATTACCTTTAAAGCTTAAAGTATCGGAAAAAGAAACATTGTTTCAAATCACAATTTTTAGCTCGACTATTCGAAGAATATGAGAGCTATTGTAGTCACCCTTGTGTCGGCGTCGGCGTTGGCGTTGCAACTTTTGGTTAAAGTTTTGCGTGCAAGTTACTATCAAAATTATATCTCAATAACCTTTTATGGTATTGACTAGAAAGTTTTTAAGTATGTTCAGGGGCATCAGACAACCAAGGTAGATAACTCTTGACTGAATTTAATATGAATTATGGCCCCTTTTTAACTTAGAAATTTTTGGTAAAGTTTTGCATGCAATAGAAAATCTGGTTAAAGTTTTGCGTGCAAGCTACTATTTAGTTTGTATCTCAATAACCATTCATGGTTTTGACTTGAAAGTTAATAAGTTAATGAATATGTTAAGGGGCATCAGACAACCAAAGTAGATAACTCTTGATGGAATATTTTACAAATTATGGCCCCTTTTTAACTTAGAAATTTTGGTTAAAGTTTTTGATGCAAGATACTCTCATGCTTATATCTCAGTATCCAGGCACGCGATTGATTTTAAACATCTTTAATATGTTTAGGGGTATCATACTTTCATGATAGATAATTCTTAATTGAATATGTTACTAATTAGAAATTTTGGTTAAAATTTTGCATGCAAGGTTCTTTCATGCTAATATCTCAGAGTCCAGGCACGGGATTGATTTGAAACATCTTTAATATGTTTAGGAATATTATACTATCTAGATAGATAACTTTTCATGAAATATATTACAAGTTATGGCCCCTTTTTAACAAAATGTCCTTTTTTCTGAAATTTAGGCAAAGAGAATGTAATGAATCACATTGTCGTATTGTACATTGATTTTGAATTCAAAGATTTGAAGTTCGATTCCCACTGAAGGAAATCATCTTTTATGATTCTCTGAGGCAAAAAGTACCTTTAAAGCTTAAACTATCGAGACAAAGAAACATAGTTATAAAACACCCTTTTTAGCCCACATGAGCACAACGTGCTCAAGGTGAGCTTTTCTGATCGCCTTTTGTCCGTCGTCCGTGCGTGCGTCCGTGCGTCCGGCATCAACAATTGCTTCAAACAAGATCTCCTGCTAAACGGCTTGGCCAATTTGAAAAATATTTTGCAGGAATGTTCATTGGATGAAGCTGTACTTAAGTTGTATAAATGGTTCTGGTCCATTGCATAATTAGGTCACAGGAGCTAAAAATAGATTTTAAAAATGCAAATTTGAAAATCTTCTTCTGCAAAACTGCAAGGCCTAGAGCTTAGATATTTGGTATGTAGCAGCATCTTATGGGCCATTACCAAGATTGTACAAATCATAGCCCTACTGTGATAAATGCCCCCGCACCAGGGGTCACTTGTTTTACATAGAGTTATATAGGAAAATCTTTAAAAATCTTCTTCTATGAATCCATAAGGCCTAGAGATTAGATATTTGGTATGTAGCATCATCTTATGGTTCATTACCATGATTGTCAAATCATACTCTATGGTGATAAATGCCCCCGCACCATGGGTCACTTGTTTTACATAGAGTTATCTTTAAAAATCTTCTTCTATGAATCCATAAGGCCTAGAGCTTAGATATTTGGTATGTAGCATCATCTTATGGTTCATTACCAAGATTGTTCAAATCATAGCCCTACGGTGATAAATGCCCCCGCACCAGGGGTCACTTGTTTTACATAGAGTTATATAGGAAAATCTTTAAAAATCTTCTTCTATGAATCCATAAGGCCTAGAGCTTAGATATTTCATATGTAGCATCATCTAATGGTTCATTACCAAGATTGTTCAAATCATAGCCAAACGGTGATAAATGCCCCCGCAAGAGGGGTCACTTGTTTTACATAGAGTTATATAGGAAAATCTTTAAAAATCTTCTTCTATGAATCCATAAGGCATAGAGATTAGATATTTGGTATGTAGCATCATCTTATGGTTCATTACCAAGATTGTACAATTATGACCTTATGGTGATAAATGCCCCCGCACCAGGGGTCACTTGTTTAACATAGAGTTATATAGGAAAATCTTTAAAAATCTTCTTCTATGAATCCATAAGGCCTAGAGATTAGATATTTGGTATGTAGCATCATCTTATAGTTCATTACCAAGATTGTACAATTATGACCTTATGGTGATAAATGCCCCCGCACCAGGGGTCACTTGTTTTACATAGAGTTATATAAGAAAATTAAAAAAAAAATCTTCTACTATGAATCAATAAGGCCTATAGCTTAGATTTTTGGTATGTAGCATCATCTAATGGTTCATTATCAAGATTTTCAAAATGGTGGCCCTTTGGAGATAAATAACCCCGCACTAAGTCTTCTCCTCTGAAACCATAAGCCCAGTGCTTATATATTTGGTGTGTAGTATTGTCAGGGCTAAAGTGTTTAAGATTGAGTTATATCAGAATTCTTGTCTGTTTAAAAACCTTGTAATCAGTTGTAGCAATGGTACTCAGGTGAGCGTTTCAGGGCCATCATGGCCCTCTTGTTTAAAGGTTTAGTCTCAGAGAGATAAAACTAAAGGGTAATGTTATATGTAGATTTATGTAGAACATATGACATCACTGCTGTCTGGGCTATTCCGTAATACTTTTTCCTAGTAGTAAGCTTGCAAAACACTCATCCCTAATTCTGACAGTCTACAATTAGGCACCGAATTCTTTGAAAAATCAACCATTTTGACGAAACTTATTTGTGAATGAATTTTCCGTTCCTCATTGACGTAATGTTTCATTTTACTACTTAATTTATTTTAAAAGGCGAGGATAGCACGACTAGTGTTACACACACCAAAGATATAATGGAAACGGGCAAACGCACAGTTTCGACCATACAAGCCTCAAGTGGGTACTTTCATGGTTTTTATATCACCTTACAACTTTGTAGTCATGACCGCAAAATGTCGACCTTTGTTCATATGTCGACATTATTTTAGCGGTTCACTTTTAATATGATTTGTATCAAACATGCACACATCTTGACTTTAGTTTCTTTCTTGAAGGAGCCTGATCCTATCAAAAGATACAGGTATCTGGACCATGATAGGTCCAAAACTTGCAAATAATTTTATTATCTGCATGATAGCACTTTCATTTTTGATTTGAATTGGACCAAACTTCCACAGAATTTCTGTCACCAGTACATCTTTGTTCCCTTCTCGCGTTGCCTTATCGCGTTATGCGCTACAAATTTATGATCCCTGAAATGGGAAAACAGGCGTATTTCTCTTGTATGCATGCTTCTAATTTTAGTTAATTTATTTCAATCATAATTTTCAAAACATTGACCAGTAAAGTATTTTGAAACAAAATGTCCTTTTCTCTGAAATTTTGCAGAGAGAATGTAATGACGTAATGAATGTAACGTAATGTTTCATTTTACTTCTTAATTTTTTTTAAAGGCGAGGTTAGCACGACCAGTGTTACAAACACCAAAGGTACAATGGAAACGAACAATCCCACAGTTTCGACAACACAAGCCTCAAGTGGGTACTTTCATGGTTTTTAGCTCACCTGACAACTTTGTAGTCATGACCGCAAAATGTCGACCATCGTTCATGTGTCGACATTATTACAGCGGTTCACTTTTAATATGATTTGTGTTAAACATGCACACATCTTGACTTTAGTTTCTTTCTTGAAGAAGCCTGATCCTATCAAGAGATACAGGTATCTGGACCATGATAGGTCCAAAACTTGCAAATAATTTTATTATCTGCATGATAGCACTTTCATTTTTGATTTGAATTGGACCAAACTTCCACAGAACGTATGTGACCGGTACATCTTTGTTCTTTTCTTGCGTTGCCTTATCTTATCATGCGCTACAAATTTATGATCTCTGAAATGGGAAAACAGGCGTATTTCACTTGTATGCATGCTTATAATTTTAGTTTATTTATTTCAATCATAATTTTCAAAATATTAACAAGTAAACAATTTTAAAAACAAATGTCCTTTTCTCTGAAATTGAGCCAAAGAGAATGTAATGAATCACATTGTATTGTTCATTGATTTTGAATTCAAAGATTTGAAGTTCGATTCCCACTGAAGGAAATCATCTTTTATGATTTTCTGAGGCAAAAATTACCTTTAAAGCTTAAAGTATCGGAAAAAGAAACATTGTTTCAAATCACAATTTTTAGCTCGACTATTCGAAGAATATGAGAGCTATTGTAGTCACCCTTGTGTCGGCGTCGGCGTTGGCGTTGCAACTTTTGGTTAAAGTTTTGCGTGCAAGTTACTATCAAAATTATATCTCAATAACCTTTTATGGTATTGACTAGAAAGTTTTTAAGTATGTTCAGGGGCATCAGACAACCAAGGTAGATAACTCTTGACTGAATTTAATATGAATTATGGCCCCTTTTTAACTTAGAAATTTTTGGTAAAGTTTTGCATGCAATAGAAAATCTGGTTAAAGTTTTGCGTGCAAGCTACTATTTAGTTTGTATCTCAATAACCATTCATGGTTTTGACTTGAAAGTTAATAAGTTAATGAATATGTTAAGGGGCATCAGACAACCAAAGTAGATAACTCTTGATGGAATATTTTACAAATTATGGCCCCTTTTTAACTTAGAAATTTTGGTTAAATTTTGATGCAAGTACTTCATGCTATATCTCAGTATCCAGGCAGGATTGATTAAACATCTTTAATATTTTAGGGGTATCATACTTTCATGTAGATAATCTTATGATATGTTACTAATTATTGCCCCTTTTTAACCTAGAAATTTTGGTTAAAATTTTGCATGCAAGGTACTTTCATGCTAATATCTCAGTATCCAGGCATGGGATTGAGTTGAAACATCTTTAATATGTTTAGGAATATTATACTATCTAGATAGATAACTTTTCATGAAATATATTACAAGTTATGGCCCCTTTTTAACTTAGAATTTTGGTTAAATTTTTGCATTCAAGCTACTATCCAGCTTATATCTCAGAAATTGCTTGTGGAATTGACTGGAAAGATAAGGAGTGTCTTCAGGGGCATCAGAAAACTAAGGAGGATAACTTTTGGACTGAATCTTATACAAATTATGGCCCTTTTCTAACCTGTATTTTTGGTTAAAGTTTTGCATGCACAGTGTTATTGTGCTTATGTCTCAGTAACTAAGCATGGGATTGATTTTAGACAACATAAAAATATTAAGGGGTGTCAGACTATCAAGGTGTATCATTTTTGACTATTATTATCTACAGGGTGTGTGAAGGGCAAGAATTGAAATAGATTTCATTTGATTTACCAACAAGCATTTTGAATAGTCGAGCGTGCTATCCTCCGACAGCTCTTGTTTAAAGGTTTAGTCACAGAGAGATAAAACTAATGGGTAATGTTATAAGTAGATTTATTTAGAACATTTGACATCACTGCTGTCTGGGCTGTTCCATAATACTTTTTCTTAGAAGTGGGTTTGCAAAACACTTATCCCTAATTCTGACAGTCTACAATTAGGCACCGAATTCTGTGAAAAATCAACCATTTTGACAGAACTTATTTGTGAATGAATTTTCCGTTCCTCATTAACGTAATGTTTCATTTTACTACTTAATTTATTTTAAAGGCGAGGTTAGCACGACCAGTGTTACAAACACCAAATGATTTGTATCAAACATGCACACATCTTGACTTTAGTTTGTTTCTTGAAGAAGCCCAATCCTATCGAGAGATAAAGGTACATGGACCATGATAGGTCCAAAACTTGCATATAATTTTATTATCTGCATGATAGCACTTTCATTTTTGATTTGAATTGGACCAAACTTCCACAGAACTTCTGTCACCAGTACATTTTTGTTCCTTTCTTGTGTGCCTTATCGCATCATGCACTACAAATTTATGATGCCTGACATGGGAAAACAGGCGTATTTAACTTGTATGCATGCTTATAATTTTAGTTAATTTATTTCAATCATAATTTTCAAAACACTGACCAGTAAAGTATCTTAAAACAAAATGTCCTTTTTTCTGAAATTTAGGCAATGAGAATGTAATGAATCACATTGTCGTATTGTTCATTGATTTTGAATTCAAAGATTTGAAGTTCGATTCCCACTGAAGGAAATCATCTTTTATGATTTTCTGAGGCAAAAAGTACCTTTAAAGTTTAAACTATCGAGACAAAAAAAAAACATAGTTATAAAAAACCCTTTTTTAAAGATTTAGGCTCAGAGAGATAAAACTAAAGGGTAATGTTATAAGTAGATTCATGTAGAACATTTGACATCACTGCTCTCTTGGCTATTCCATAATACTTTTTCCTAGTAGTGAGCTTGCAAAACACTCATCCCTAATTCTGAAAGTCTACAATTAAGCACCGAATTCTGTGAAAAATCAACCATTTTGACAGAACTTATTTGTGAATGAATTTTCCGTTCCTCATTGACGTAATGTTTCATTTTACTACTTAATTTATTTTAAAGGCGAGGATAGCACGACCAGTGTTACAAACACCAAAGGTACGATGGAAACGAGCAATCCCACAGTTTCGACAACACAAGCCTCAAGTGGGTTCTTTCATGGTTTTTATATCACCTGACAACTTTGTAGTCATGACCGCAAAATGTCGACCTTCGTTCATGTGTCGATATTATTTAAGCGGTTCACTTTTAATATGATTTGTGTTAAACATGCACAAATCTTGACTTTAGTTTCTTTCTTGAAGAAGCCTGATCCTATCAAGAGATACAGGTATATGGACCATGATAGGTCCAAAACTTCCATATAATTTTATTATCTGCATGATAGCACTTTCATTTTTTATTTGAATTGGACCAAACTTCCACAGAACTTCTGTCACCAGTACATCTTTGTTCCTTTCTTGTGTATCTTATCGCATCATGTGCTTCAAATTTATGAAGCCTGACATGGGAAAACAGGCGTATTTCAGTTGTATGCATGCTTATAATTTTAGTTAATTTATTTCAATCAAAATTTTCAAAACATTGACATGTAAAGTATTTTGAAACAAAATGTCTTTTTCTCTGAAATTTAGGCAAAGACAATGTAATTAATCACATTGTCGTATTGTTCATTGATATTGAATTCAAAGATTTGAAGTTCGATTCCCACTGAAGGAAATCATCTTTTATGATTTTCTGAGGCAAAAAGTACCTTTAAAGCTTAAACTATCGAGAAAAAGAAACATAGTTTTAAAAAACACATTTTTTAATGGTTTAGCCTCAGAGAGATAAAACTAAAGGGTAATGTTATAAGTAGATTTATGTAGAACATTTGACATCACTGCTGTCTTGGCTGTTCCATTATAATATTTCCTAGTAGTGAGCTTGCAAAACACTCATCCCTAATTCTGACAGTCCACAATTAGGCACCGAATTCTGTAAAAAATTAACCATTTTGACAGAACTTATTTGTGAATGAATTTTCCGTACGTCATTGACGTAATGTTTCATTTTACTACTTAATTTATTTTAAAGGCGAGGATAGCACGACCAGTGTTACAAACACCAAAGATACAATGGAAACGAGCAATCCCACAGTTTCGACAACACAAGTCTCAAGTGGCTACTTTCATGGTTTTTAGCTCACCTAACAATTTTGTAGTCATGACCGCAAAATGTCGACCTTCGTTCATGTGTCGATATTATTTTAGCGGTTCACTTTTAAAATGATTTGTATCAAACATGCACACATCTTGACTTTAGTTTCTTTCTTGTTGAAGCCTTATCCTATCAAGAGATAGAGGTATTTGGACCATGATAGGTCCAAAACTTGCATATAATTTTATTATCTGCATGATAGCACTTTCATTTTTGATTTGAATTGGACCAAACTTCCACAGAACGTCTGTGACCGGTACATCTTTGTTCTTTTCTTGCTAAGCCTTATCTTATCATGCGCTACAAATTCATGATGCCTGAAATGGGAAAACAGGCGTATTTCACTTGTATGCATGCTTATAATTTTAGTGAATTCATTTCAATCAAAATTTTCAAAACATTGACCAGTAAAGTATTTTAAAACAAAATGTCTTTTTTTCTGAAATTTAGGCAATCAGAATGTAATGAATGTTCATTGATTTTGAATTCAAAGATTTGAAGTTCGATTCCCACTGAAGGAAATCATCTTTTATGATTCTCTGAGGCAATAATTACCTTTAAAGCTTAAACTATCGAGAAAAAGAAACATAGTTTTCAAAAAACACATTTTTTTAAAGGTTTTGTCTCAGAGAGATAAAACTAAAGGGTAATGTTATAAGTAGATTTATGTAGAACATTTGACATCACTGCTGTCTTGGCTATTCCATAATACTTTTTATGCCCCCACAAAGTGGGGTGCATATAGCGTTGCACTGTCCGTCCGTCCGTCAGTCCGTCCGTCCCGAAATCTTGTGAACGCAACTCCTCTTAAACCGGATGGCAGATTTTGCTTAAACTTCCAGGGATGAACAACCTAAATGTGTAGATGGTAGTAAAGAAAGGAATTTTCGCGGCGACCAAATTTAACAGAATTATGGCCCTTTGTTGATTTGTTCACTATATACCATATAGAAATTTTGTGAACGCAACTCCTCTTCAACCGGATGGCAGATTTTGCTTAAACTTCCAGGGATGAACAACCTTAATGTGTAGATGGTAGTAAAGAAAGGAATTTTCGCGGCGACCAAATTTAACAGAAATATGGCCCTTTGTTGATTTGTTCACTATATACCTAAAAGAAATTTTGTGAACGCAACTCCTCTTCAACCGGATGGCAGATTTTGCTTAAACTTCCAGGGATGAACAACCTTAATGTGTAGATGGAAGTAAAGGAAGGAATTTTCGCGGCGACCAAATTTAACAGAAATATGGCCCTTTGTTGATTTTTTCACTATATACCATATAGAAATTTTGTGAACGCAACTCCTCTTCAACCGGATGGCAGATTTTGCTTAAACTTCCAGGGATGAACAACCTTAATGTGTAGATGGAAGTAAACGAATGGAATTTTTCGTGGCGACCAAATTTAACAGAATTATGGCCCTTTGTTGATTTTTTCACTATATACCATATAGAAATTTTGTGAAAGCAACTCCTCTTAAACCAGATGGCAGATTTTGCTTAAACTTCCAGTGATGAATAACCTTAATGTGTAGATGGACAATGTACAGATCTTACCAGCACAGTATACGATACGCAACCTGACATAATCCTAGGTGATTTCAACATCAACGTTGATTCAGTTTGGTACAGAAGACTATCTGAATCTCTGCTTAATTATCGCCAGTGTGTGACATTACCAACACACTTAAGTGGATCTATTATTGATCTTGTCTATGTAAAAGATGAGTTGCCACAGCCAAAAGTAACTGTATACCCAACATATTTCTCTGATCACAGCATTGTGTTCCTGCAGTTTTAGGAGACCAGACATGTGTTTCAAAGTTTTGTTTTATTCAGACACTAATATTGTATTCCATCTGTAAAGAAACCAAATATGATGCCTCAAGAGTTAGGTAACTTTTTTATCATTAATACATAATTGAGGAAATTTCAACTGAAACGCTATAATAAGAACAGAATTTTGTAGACATTACATGAAGCTGCTCTTGTTTACGAGCACATCTGCACAGTGGGGGCATCCGTGTCCTTTGGACACAGGTCTAGTTCCTAGTAGAGAGATTTCAAAACACCCATCCCTTATTCTGACAGTCTACAATTAGGCACTGAATTCTGTGAAAAATCAACCATTTTGACAGAACTTATTTGTGAATGAATTTTCCGTTCCTCATTGACGTAATGTTTCATTTTACTACTTAATTTGTTTTAAAGGCGAGGTTAGCACGACCAGTGTTACAAACACCAAAGATACAATAGAAACGAGCAAACCCACAGTTTCGACAACACAAGCCTCAAGTGGGTTCTTTCATGGTTTTTATATCACCTGACAACTTTGTAGTCATGACCGCAAAATGTCGACCTTCGTTCATGTGTCGATATTATTTAAGCGGTTCACTTTTAATATGATTTGTGTTAAACATGCACACATCATGACTTTAGTTTCTTTCTTGAAGGAGCCTGATCCTATCAAGAGATACAGGTATATGGACCATGATAGGTCCAAAACTTGCATATTATTTGATTATCTGCATGATAGCACTTTCATTTTTGATTTGAATTGGACCAAACTTCCACAGAACTTCTGTGACCAGTACATCTTTGTTTCTTTCTTGTGCTGCCTTATCGCATCATGCACTTCAAATTTATGATGCCTGAAATGGGAAAACAGGCGTATTTCAGTTGTATGCATGCTTATAATTTTAGTTAATTTATTTCAATCAAAATTTTCAAAACATTGACCAGTAAAGTATTTTTAAATAAAATGTCCATTTCTCTGATATTTAAGGAAAGAGAATGTAATTAATCACGTTATCGTATTACATGTATTCATTGATTTTGCATTCAAAGATTTGAAGTTCGATTCCCATTGACGGAAATCATCTTTTATGATTTTCTGAGGCAAAAAGTACCTTTAAAGCTTTAACTATCGAGAAAAAGAAACATAGTTTTAAAAACACATTTTTTAATGGTTTAGTCTCAGAGAAATAAAACTAAAGGGTAATGTTATAAGTAGATTTATGTAGAACATTTGACATCACTGCTGTCTTGGCTGTTCCATTATAATTTTTCCTAGTAGTGAGCTTGCAAAACACTCATCCCTAATTCTGACAGTCTACAATTAGGCACCGAATTCTGTAAAAAAAAAAAACATCAATTTTGGCAGAACTTATTTGTGAATGAATTTTCCGTTCCTCATTGACGTAATGTTTCATTTTACTTCTTAATTTATTTTAAAGGCGAGGTTAGCACGACCAGTGTTACAAACACCAAAGGTATAATGGAAACGAGCAATCCCACAGTTTCGACAACACAAGTCTCAAGTGGGTACTTTCATGGTTTTTAGCTCACCTGACAACTTTGTAGTCATGACCGCCAAATGTTTACCTTCGTTCGTGCGTTCATTATTATTTTATATCAACATTATTTTGTCTTAGCGAAAACAGTTGCATAATTTTATTTGAACCAACCTTACACCAATCGTATATGTCCAGTAAGGATAAGAATAATTAGTTAGAAAATCGAGCTTGGTAACCCATACTTTTTAATGCAAAATAAAGTTTTTCATACCATAGTCTACCAAATTTGAGAAAATCTCTCTTAAAACTTACTGTCACATAAGTATTTATTATATCATATTGCTGCTAACTTTCTTCTGAAGGCAAGGTTAGCACGACCAGCGTGACAAGCACCACAGGTTCCATGAAAACAAACAAACCCAAATTTTCGGATACAATACGACCTCCAAGTGAGTATGGTCGGTATTTTCATCTGTGCGTCAACATTATCTTGTCTTGGCGATTACAGTTTCATGTTTTATTTGAACCATTGTATGACCAGTAGATCTCAGCTCCTTTCTGGATGCGGCCTTATGCCATCATGCGCTACATAATTATTGCCCCTGGATGGGTACAGAATAAGCGTATCTTGCCTTGTCTGCAGTATATTGATTTCATTTTGATCTAGTTTCAGACAAACTTTCACAAAACATTCATAAAGAATAGATCACCTTTTTCTTTTCCTGAACGAGCCTGGTTCCATCATAGGTTCCAAAATAATGAAATTGCCAGAAACTGGCTGTTCTGATATTGTCTGCAGAAAAGCAATTTGAATTATGATTGAATTTTAACCAAAACTGAATTACAAGAAGATCTTATTTATTCGATTTCTACCAAACTTCCACACACAAAAAAGTTGAGAAAGAATAGATCTCAGTTCTTTTCCTGCAACAGGCTGAACCCATCAGGGTTTGTTTCGGTCATCATTGTCCTCTTGTTATAATTTATGTAGAGATGCCAGATATGACAAACGCTTGATCGGAGTTCATATATTTATTGGATTTTATATATTGAAATCTGGAAGAAATAAGACAGTATCTTAGAGTAAACTCCACAATATCAGGATCAATATAAATATGCAAAGGATATTTCGGAATACATTTCATTATTATCATCATTATTTTTTTTAAAATACATTTCTATTGATTTTAAATAATACTGAACAAAAATATATTATTAAGTTGAAAGAGAATGGTAAATCAACACTCACCAGACGCATTTTAGCAGACAGCATTAATACATACCAAGGTTCAAACCAAGAACCAAGAGTTGACTGTAAGAGTCCTCGTGAGAGGGAGATGGAAGTCTGTGTATTGTGAAGAACGGAGTGTTAGTATATATAGGGATGGGGGTACTCACTCACTCGCAGTTAATAAAAACATCTGTGAGCAGAATATGTCAACTGGGTATTGACATGCAGAAAATGTTCCTGCCTGTCACCCAGTGACCATTCCAAACCTGACAGGCGCCATGCCACATGACACTAAGCACTGGTCAGCTGAATGCTCAAGCATATCCCTGTCTACATTTATTTATAACTTATCCTAGACCTCCGCGTTTACATTCAGTAGTTTTTGACATGTATAACTAAATTTCGATTTCTATATACACTGTTTACGATATACTTTTTTCTCCACGTTTTAGTTCTTCTTCATGTGGGTTTGTGATATTCGAGAATACATGTAACTTTGAATGCTGAAAATATCAACAATTTACAGTGTCAGAGATGTTCGACTGTATGGTCGCACTAGTAATTTCCTAATTTTATCATGATTTTTTTTAAAAAAATATTGACCTAAATATCACAATGTGACATGCACAGTATTTACAGTGTGATTTATACCAGTATGGTTAACAACTACGCCTTACTTGTGGAACATGGTAAGCTAAATTGTTGATCACACTCTACATCATATAATAATTATGGTTTTAATCAGTTGACTTTGATATTATTGTAGACTGAAGGCGAAACATTGCTTACGTCAAGCGCCGCAAGTTCTAATCTGATTGGCATATGTTAAAGGAGCTGTGGCACAAATAGTTAAAAAAAAGTCAATCAATATCAGTTAGTTTTTGCTCATGGGAACCATACAAATCCCAAATGTCAATGTTAACTAGCACTGTACGTCGCACGTATATTGACGGAAATTGATACCGGGACGTCATAGTTAGAGGCAATTCCATTACCGATTTAAATATATTTTATTTAAACGGTAAATAATGTATTCTTTGAGGTGGATACTGGTACTTCAAAATGGTAATAGATGTAAATGTCTTTTAAAACTATGATCATTGTCTAAAGTTTTGAAAATTACTCTTAGAACCACTTCAAGCTCAAAAGCATTTCTCATATGTTAAATTTGTTTTGTCCATATTTGGTGTCTATGCACGTGTTTACTTTAAAAACAGTCGAGCTATATAATTAAAAATCAAATGACTGAGGGTCCTAATGTTGCGTTAAGCATAACCTGAAACAGTAAAGGAGAAAGCCAAGAGGCTTGAAATGTGGAAATGTTTTACTGATTTTCCCCATCAAATGGATCTTGTAGCTATTATAATTATCATTTTACTGTGAGAGCCAAACACTCGTCTTCATTGGAATACCTATTTAATTAACTAAGGACATATTACATGACAGAGGTATGTGAATTGCTGCATTTCATGTACAACGCGCCTCTAGCTTACGCCACACAATTTCATTCATACATGTAGTTTTTTCATTGATAATTTTCAAGCTATCGGGTCGTTACAGACTTAGTTACAGACTTATCGTTCGTTATGTGCCGTGACAACTTCTGAAATAAAATGATAAAAATTATACAAAGATGATTAAATTGCATTTTCTTCACGTAAAGATCTGTAAAAAAATGTCACTCGGCTAAACTGGATCTCGACATGCAAGCATATGTATATATTGTATAATGATGGTACGAGCAAACAGGTGCGCGTTTTACTTGCTAGCTAGACGGCGTTTGGTTTGGATTTCCGGCATTCAGATTCCCACGATCGGTCCTAATACATGTATGTTGCGTTTCGATTGTTGTAAACAAAGCAACATAATTATTTCGAATTTGTACGTAACGCGAAACATTATTTTATTTCCTTACAACATATTGGGGTCTCTGAGATGGAGTGATGATAGCCGATGACTTGCTATCCCTAAGGTTTTAGCTGCTTTGGGCTTGTGTCACGACCTAGTTACCCGATTTCTTTTGTATGTGTCTTCCTGATAGTTTACTTAAGATTGATGGTTCAACCTGGTTACTTCTGTCGACTTTTGTCTCTAATTAAGCTGACGTCAAAAAACTGTCAACGTTTAGACGCTTAACTCTCATAGACAACAACAGCAGCTCTCATATGATGAAAAAATAAGGAATTATAAATAAACATATCCGATTTTAAATAAAAGCGCAGTTTGAAAACTAAATGTGTTGACCATTATTGCTAAATTAAGGTCGATTCCTTGATAAATAAGGCACCTAGGAAGTCAGCTAATTTTATTATATGCTCTTTATAGAAAATTTTAAATTTCTTTTCCTTTGAAACCAATGGTTAAAATTTAATTTCTTTTGGCACAATTTGCCTTATGGCTGTCTATCATAATTGCTAAAATGAAGGTGATCCCTTAAAGGACGAGGCCCCCAGGGGGTCGGCTATTTTCATTTTATCATCTTAATAGAAAATTTCAAAATTCATTTCTGTAAAACCAGTGGTCAGATTTCAATTTTTTTTGGCACAAATGGTCACCTTATGACTGTCTACAATAATTGCTTAAATGAAGTTGAACCTTAAAAAAGTGGGGGCCCATAGGTGGTCAGCTATATACACTATAAAGAAAGTTTCAAAAATATTCTTCTGTGAACCAATCCAGAATTTAATTTCATCTGGCACAGATAGTCACCTCGTGACTGTCTACCTTAATTTCTAAAATAAAGTTGATCCCTTGAAAAATGAGGCACCTAAGGTTCGGCAAGTTTCCTTATTTATCTCTATATAGCAATTCTGTGAAACCAACGGTCAGAATTTTACTAAGCATAAACGGTCACCTCATGGCTGACTACCATTATTGCTAAATTAAAGTTGATTCCTTGATAAATGAGGAACCTAGGGGGTCAGCTAATTTCCTAATATACTCAATATAGAAAATTTCGAATTTCTTCTTCTATGAAAACAACGGTTATAATTTAATTTCTTTCGTCACAAATGGCCTTATGGCTTCTAAATGATGTTGTTTTCTTAAAAAGTAAGGCCCATAGGTGGTTAGCTAGTGTCCTAATATACTCTATATAGAAATTAAAAAAAACTATTCTCTTCTGGAACTTGCCTTCAGAGTTAATTCTTTTTTGCACTGATAATTGCATAAGCACTTTTGATCCCTTGAAAATTCAGGCCTTTGGATGAATTACTTAATTAAGAATTGTTTGTATCTGAAACTTAAAGTCTGGTTGCTGCTGGAAGAAACCAGGTAAAGTCAAGTGACTTGAATCGTTTTGAATAAAATATGTACTCTGGTGAGCAATATAGGGCCATATGGCCATATCTTATTTAATGAAGCGGACTAACACCGTCTTTCATTCGTACGGGGACATTGAAATATGCTATTTTATATAGTTTTCGATTGTGCAGACGTTCGGCCTTAAAATGGTCTAAACTAAAAGAAGTAAGTTGAAAAAAAAAAGTACATATCTTTCAAAGAAACTGTAATTATCAAAATATTGTGAATATCAAGCATATATTTATTTTAGCTAGTTGTCATCCAAACAAACAGTGATGCGTAACTTTTTCCTCTTTGTAAAGGCATTTCCTTCCCATGAAAATTGTTCACATATTCATTTGAACTTTTTTACAAACATTAACTGAAGCATGGACTTCCTGAGAAAATAAACGACCCCTAGACCTGATCAGGTTTTCTTTCTTACTCACATATATATTGTGTATTAACATTGTTTCAGATAAGACTTCTACGACCTCTTCCCCACTTACCCCTATCTACATAATGCCATGTCGGTGTCGAGAAGGTACCTTCGGCACCCTTACAGCTGAAGAAGTAGCTCAACAATTGGTGACCAATCTTACAATAGACAAAAGAAATACGTCTAGGGCCAAACGAGCGAAAATATCGGTTCTAGATAAACGCACATCATCAAAAGTCATCGGGAGCTTTGGGTGGGTCTTTCTTGGAACTGTTTGTGTCATTATCGTTGCTCTGGACTCGGTTCGAATTATTATGTTTTGTAAAAATCTGTGCAAGAAGATAGGTAGGATAGAGCCAGCATCTTCTGGTCAATCAGAGGATCACTTTGAAGAGGTCCTGGATAGAATTCAACATTTTTACTCAGATGGGTCTTCGTCATCTGCCTTTCTGACATCCTCGATCTGTACTCCTCCAGATATAAATGACGATGATCATGACAATGTAAAGAATGCAGACGAAACAGGAAATAAAGGTTCTAATGGTAATACGAAATGCTGTGATGAAAATGACCCATCTGTTTTGCAAGACAATGATAATGAGAAAATGAAACACATATATATGTAATGTACAAAGTATTTTCTAACGTTTAGAAACGGTTTCCGTATTCACTGGAAACAGGTTTTGTAGGTTACTAAATTCCTGCTTCACATGATGAAATGGGGGTTATATAGGAATCGTGATCGTCACGTCCCGTCCCGTACATCATGTCCCCTCTTACACTCACTTTATACAGAATAGGTTACTGGTGTTCATAATGCCTTTATACTCATCATAATGGTTTGTTATAAACATACCAATCAGCAGACACGTGTGCAGAAATCTGTGTCAAGGATTTTGGACTTACTTTTGTATACATCATACCTTCATGCTTACATCATAACAATCAGTGAAGGGATTGACTTACAACTCCATTAAGGTGGTCAGAGGCATAATACAGTTATATTAATTAAATTTTGTCAGAATGAATTGTTTATTATGGTCCCTTTTGAACTTAGAAGTTTTCACTAAAGTTTTACGTGCCACATATAAGCGGCGTTAGAGTTGAGTGCTCTGTCTAACTGACAGCTCTGATACTTACATGCTGATATTATTTATATTCATTTATCATTCATCCCTTAAAATCTGTATCTCTTGGATTTGCATGACACATTGTCATCACTCCCTCTGTAACAGGTCTTATATAGAAACTATAACCTTTTTATGACCAAGGCCATATATCAGAAACAAATGGGAATCGGAATGATAGTTCTACTATCAGTCAGTTATTACTCTCATTCCATTTGTTATATACCATTATTGTTGTATACCAATAAACTTCAGACATGTATGTTATATTAATTGTAAACAATGTTATACAACTGTTGTTAGTTATTAAAAGTACGTAACCGATTTCAACAGCCAGTTTCTACATGTGTATGGATGTTTTCCCGAATCTGTCTTATGCTGTTGCTCAAAATTCGTTTTAGAGATATGCATATAACAAATTGGCAGTTGACTCCGTTTAAAGATAACATTAGAATGTTCTTCCTATTTTAAGCTAATAGGAAACAGATATTACAGAAACATGTTATCTAAATTAAGGTTATCTTCTGATAAATTTCAAATTGAAAACGATGGTCAGAGAAATATCCCAAAGTAAGCAGTTGTTAAAGATTAGATAATATTGAGAACATATTCCAATTTATATTTATTTGTCCCTTGTATACTCAACTTAGAAAGTTATATATTGCAAATATCATATGACCTGACATGCATATTTAAGTTTCTTTAGTTTTGGAAAGAAAATAATGAGTCAGTTTTGATAAGAATGTGTGTGATTTATTTGTATAACAATTCTTGTTATGTCTTAATGTTTATTATTATTATTATGTAAAATATTATATATAATGAATTGCAATTTCTGAGTCTCATGGCTGTGCATATAATGCTATCACACATGCAAATAAATAAAATTCAATTATGATATATATTTATTTCAATTCTTTGTGTTCCGTGAAACTGTAACATATCTAACTACATGTATATCATTCTTTTTGATATTCATTTGCATTTTTAAATGTTTTAATATTTAAATCACGTATGTTTTCAAAAAATAAATGTTGTTAATGTTGACGGTAAGCTAGTATGCTTAATCACAAATATGGTGTATGCTATATTTTGTTCTTTTCGGTTCATGATATTGTTGTGTATTATGATATTTAATCAAAAATATATGTGATTTGATGTTATATTGGTAGTTCTAGATATTACCCAGAATGCTCCTGATTGTCAGTCAACTGATTTTAACAGGTCAAATGTAGATCTATAACCCGTCCCAAATGTTTGGATCTTTCCCGAGTCTTTTCATGTTATTATTTTATATGTCATAACTTAAATTCGTAAAAGAGTTTAGAATAATTGGCGTTTTAGCGTTTTGGTGCGTTCCTCAGTAACTCTGTTTAAAGAAATTAAGATTACATTCTTACTATTTACAAGTTCTATACAATATAAATTAAGATTACATTCTTACTAATTACAAGTTCTATACAATATAAATTAAGATTACATTCTTACTATTTATAAGTTCTATACAATATAAATTAAGATTAAATTCTTACTTTTTATAAGTTCTATACGATATAACTGACAGAAATTTAAGATAATTTTCAGATATTTTCAAATTGAAAATGGTAGTCATAGACATGTTTTAAAATATGGAAAAACAATGAATGTTACTTAAGAAACATTTAATTTTATACATATTTGTTCCTTGTATACTTAGAAAGAAATATTCCATTTTGTACATATTTTTCCTATGATACTCAACTTTGAAATTATTCAATACAAATATCATAGAACTAAACAAGCAGGATTTAATTTATTCAATTGTCGAATTATTTTTATTAGATTTTTTTTGGAGGGGGTCATAATAAGTAGCAGGGTAGCCGAGTACGCTGTCGTATATACTGACAACTCTTGCCGTTGTTTGCAAACATTATATAGATTCATTCATGTTTCCTTTAATGTATGTAACTTATTGCATTGAAAGCAGCAAGACTAAGCTTTCAAACGTCATCTTACATAACATATCATCATCACTCTTCTTTGTTTAAATCTAAAATGTATTATTTGAGGTGTATGCAATTAGTAACTTGTACATGTATAAGTTAACGTTGCGAAATAATATATTTTGAATCTTGAATCTTGTAACAAGTGTTTTCGTGGCCAGTGCCATATATCAAAGACATTAACGGAAAGCCATTGTATTGATCACCTGAAGTGATAGTCCTAGTGCCTACCAGTATTTACTTTCACTCCCACCGTTCGGATTATGTCAGTATTTGTGATCTACTTGTTGAAACTTTGAACTTAAGACATATGCACCAGTAAACTTCAGAAATGTATGCTTTCATAATTTTATACAACTGGCATTGGTTATCAGTGGTGTATAATCAAATCAAATTGATTCAAGCGGCCAGGCTCTCCAAATGTATGGATCTTTCTCGAGTCTGTCATGCTTTTGCTCAAAATTCGTTTGAAAGATATGTAAATACCATATTGGCAGTCTAGCGTCAATGATTTGATTCAAAGAATTTCTAACTCTTTACAAGTAATAGCCAATAGGCATTACAGAAACAGGTTATCTAACCTAAGATTATCTTAAGATAAATTTCAAATTGAAAATGATGGTCATAGAAATGTTCTAAAATATGGAAGAAAACTCATGTGTTGTAGGTTATATGATATTGAAAACGAATTTCATGGTATATTTTTATTTTTCCTCAACTTAGAAATTTATCTATTATAAATAACATAGAACTACACAAGCATGTTTATATGTATTCAGTATTTGAAAGTAAACCGTGGGTCAGTTTTAAAAATATTGTTTGTGCGTGTGTGTGTGTGTGTGTGTGTGTGTGTTTATGAAATCCATTGTAAGGTTTTAATGTGTTTATTAATTATGTAAAAATATTATATGAAAAATTACCAAATTTTGAGCTCGTAGCTATGCACATAATGCTTTTACACATGTGTATATATTGCAAATAAGATAAATGTTTATTCTAATTCTATGTGTATTGTGAAGCTGTTACATATCTAGCTATACCACGATATTCGATATTCAATTGTTTTTCTTAAGTGTTTAAATGTTTAACTTCGCATATATTTTGAAAATTTAATGTTGTATATGATGACGATAAGCTTTTGTGCTTAAATACAAATAAAGTGTATGTCCTAGTATGTTCTTTCGGTTTATGGTGTTGTGTATTAGTATTATCCATAAAATATATTTTTAAATTCAAGGTTATAATGGTTATTTTAGAAATAACACAAAATGCAATTGATAGTGACAGGCCATCGTTAGAGCTATTACCCTTTCATAGTTATTGACATATAGCAAAGGCAAACGAGAGGCAGGGTTTTAAAATCTTTTAGTGATATTTTCAACCAGAACTTTCATTCTCCACGCTCTTTTTATATTAGCATTTTATTTACTAGGACGTGTACACCATAAAACTTCAGAAGTGTTTGTTTAATTAATTGTAACATGTCTATAAACCTTTTAATTGTAAACAATGTCTATAAACCTTTGAATTGTAAACAATGTCTATAAACCTTTGAATTGTAAACAATGTCTATAAACCTTTGAATTGTAAACAATGTCTGTAAACCTTTGAATTGTAAACAATGTCTATAAACCTTCTAATTGTAAACAATGTCTATAAACCTTTTAATTGTAAACAATGTCTTTAAACCTTTTAATTGTAAACAATGTCTGTAAACCTTTTAATTGTAAACAATGTCTATAAACCTTCTAATTGTAAACAATGTCTATAAACCTTTTAATTGTAAACAATGTCTATAAACCTTTTAATTGTAAACAATGTCTGTAAACCTTTTAATTGTAAACAATGTCTGTAAACCTTTTAATTGTAAACAATGTCTGTAAACCTTTTAATTGTAAACAATGTCTGTAAAACTTTTAATTGTAAACAATGTCTGTAAACCTTCTAATTGTAAACAATGTCTATAAACCTTTTAATTGTAAACAATGTCTATAAACCTTTTAATTGTAAACAATGTCTATAAACCTTTGAATTGTAAACAATGTCTATAAACCTTTGAATTGTAATACATATGGAGCAGTGGTCCAATTGTAAGCAATGTCTATAAACCTTTTATTTGTAAACAATGTCTATAAACCTTTGAATTGTAAACAATGTCTATAAACCTTTGAATTGTAAACAATGTCTATAAACCTTTGAATTGTAAACAATGTCTATAAACCTTCTAAAGTTTTTAACCTATTTCCTACTTTTGCTAATCTGTGTACATATGGAGCAGTGGTCCAGTGGTAGGACACGCGCTTCGGGATGGAGGGGTCCCGGGTTCGAATCCTGCCAAGGACACTGCCAATTTCCTTGAACAAGAAATTTATCCCGCATTGTTTCACTTCACACAGGTGTAAATAGGTACCTGAGAGGGCGGTATAATTCCGTGGCGCCATGGTGTGGGCTGCCATAAGCGGAGTGAAAAACTCCCCAGGTAGATCGATAGATGGATACAAGTAGCCCGATGACCAGGGGTAAAAGCTGTAAAATCGGTGAACGTGCCCAAGGCATGAAACTTAGACTGTAAACTGCATTTACTTACTTACATATGTAAATCATCCTGTGATCTAGTATCATTAGAGTTTTTTAATGTGCACCTTAAAATAATTATTACTCTGCATGCTCAGTGGGATTACTCCCCATACTCAGTGGGATTACTCCGCATGCTCAGTGGGATTATTCCCCATACTCAGTGGGATTACTCCGCATGCTCAGTGGGATTAATTCTCCAGTGGGATTACCCCGCATGCTCAGTGGGATTACTCCCCATACTCAGTGGGATTACTCTGCATGCTCAGTGGGATTATTCCTCCAGTGGGATTACTCTGCATGCTCAGTGGGATTATTCCTCCAGTGGGATTACTCCGCATGCTCAGTGGGATTATTCCTCCAGTGGGATTACTCTGCATGCTCAGTGGGATTATTCCTCCAGTGGGATTACTCCCCATACTCAGTTGGATTACTCCGCATGCTCAGTGGGATTATTCCTCCAGTGGGATTACTCTGCATGCTCAGTGGGATTACTCCCCATACTCAGTGGGATTACTCCCCATGCTCAGTGGGATTATTCCCCAGTGGGATTACTCTGCATGCTCAGTGGGATTACTCCTCAATGGGATTACTCTGCATGCTCAGTGGGATTATTCCCCCAGTGGGATAACTCCGCATGCTCAGTGGGATTACTCCGCATGCTCAGTGGGATTATTCCCCCAGTGGGATAACTCCGCATGCTCAGTGGGATTACTCTCCCAGTGGGATTACTCTGCATGCTCAGTGGGATTATTCCCCCAGTGGGATTACTCCGCATGCTCAGTGGGATTACTCCCCCAGTGGGATTACTCCGCATCCTCAGTGGACTGCTCCCCATGCTCAGTGGGATTACTCCGCATGCTCAGTTGGATTACTCCGCGTGCTCAGTGGGATTACTCCGCATGCTCAGTCGGATTACTCCCCGTGCTCAGTCGGATTACTCCGCAGGCTCAGTCGGATTACTCCACATTCTCAGTGGGATTACTCCGGGTGCTCAGTGAGATTACTCCCCGTGCTCCGTGGGATTACTCCGCGTGCTCAGTCGGATTACTCCGCAGACTCAGTCGGATTACTCCACATTCTCAGTGGGATTACTCCGCGTGCTCAGTGAGATTACTCCCCTTGCTCAGTGGGATTACTCCGCGTGCTCAGTCGGATTACTCCGTGTGCTCAGTGGGATTACTCCCAGTGCTCAGTGGGATTACTCCACAGCTCCTGCGATAATGAAATACGTTACTTAAAGAAAAACCTTGTTTTGTTGGATACAAAAATGGGCTCGTTTCAGCCCTATTGTGAAGCATCAATATTTATTAAACACAGTAAAATATACACTTCAGTCTCCAAAATTTACTTGAGGCAACAATGTTGGTTGTATGATTATGGCACAGAGTCTCATGCTTTCCCATTCAATGAAGCTTTGAAAAAGGTCCAACTTATGGACAAGACATTCAATTTAAGATAAATATGTCAATATATAAAGATACGATATAACACAACAGGCGGTCAAATACGGTACAGAAACAGTGTCAGCCTGTGTGATTACTCAATTTATTACTTTACATATGACGAAACAAAACACTAAAAAGGCAGGAAATAAGTACTGTAAGTAATGACAATGTCTTTTAAACCCGACTGGTCTGTTTGACGAAACTGTTGATCTATTTTAAAGTTACAGAGTAAATACAATTTGTTATTAAATTGCGTTCAATATATTTGCTGAAACAAACATTTGGGTTTATAAGGAATTAATCTAATAGATCGATTACTTGGCCAAGGCGTCCTTTTGTCTGGCGAAAGCTAGTTGACATAGTGAAACCTCACTGCAGTATGGCACCGCTTATCCTGCTGCAGTGTCATTCCATCGATTCAATACGTCCTGAACCTGAACGAAATGACATTGCAATTTACGTTCCTCTTTAAGTCTTAGAAGCGCATTTGCGAAACCAGTTACTGAAGTCCTGGCGTATCATTTTTAACATTAATGTATTACTACGCAGGAGTTATTTGGATAAAAATATATACATATTTAAATCAGACAACCCCCAGCAAGTTCATAATGTCATAAAGCAATATCAATACATGTATATGTTTTTGATATACTTCACCACAGTATCTTAGTTAATTGAAACATGTAAGCAAACGACATCTTTCACGTAAGGTCTACTTTTATTTTTGCGCCATTTGGCCATTTTCTTTGCTTTTTCCACGTATCATGACAAGGAAACCGTTTTTGTTTTTTTTTCAAGATAGAATCGGTTTAGGCTATATCATTGTTAAATGAAACGGCACATGCATACGTGTGCTTTACAAATTACTTAAGGTTGTTTTTAACGTCCACTAAAAGACTATAGGTAATGCATTTTATCACTTAACAGCTTATATATGAGTAAAGATATTTTTTTTCTCTCGCCTGTTTTTCTTTAACGCCTCGCAGTCTCCCAACGTTTTCAGCGCTTTTTATTTACTTACTTTTTATTTTTCTGTGTGTTTTATTTAAATATTTTGACATGTCCGTAGCTCAAATACACGTCATCTGTTCTCTAAATATTCCAAGTGCTTTCTCATTTGATACATAAGTATCGAAATTAGAATTGTGTATTTCTTAACTTGGGTTTAACATCCCACCGACAGTTTCTAAAGTCATTTTGGAACTTTTGTCCACATGAGGCAGTTGCTGTGCTGCCCCACTGTGATATCACGCCGTAGACATATAGCATGATACCACACCTAGTCACATTATTCTGACACCGGGCCAACCAGTCCTGGAACTACCCTTGTGTGCAGAGCGCCTCGCACAATGGAGATATGACGTTGCCATTTGAACAACTTCCGTATGTATGACATTAAGTATTTTTGGCGATTCGATATATTTGAAGAAAAAAAAATGAAACTGTATTTACTATGTTTTCGAAACACGATAAAACAAAGAAAGATAGATAAATAGATTTTACTTTAGAAATCACTAGTATATATACTATTAATGTATAATTTCCAAACTCTCGATAAACTCTTAGTAGATTCACACACAATCTCCTTAAAATCAGATTCAGTATCGCTAATTGAATCTGCCAACATCGTATAGAAGGTCGTCTCAGATTTACCTTTGTAAAGCCAATCAAATTGGCGCCTACAGAATCGTTAGGTATAACCAGGGGAAGTAACCGCATCACTAGAACACATCACAAGATGGTGGCGCCTATGGTTTCATCCACTGTGATAGAAAACACGCCTAAAAAGCTGTATTCTACGAGTGACTGATGTTTTGTGTGTGGATTTACTTTTCGGGAGATTCTGATAACATGTTAGGGGAGAAGAACTGGAATTAAAAGGTTTGAAACACGTTACTTGATTGGTTTAAAATCGAGCACCTGTTTATGTATATAACTTAAAAGGTCAATCTGACGTGACCCCTAATGAGTTGTCAGATCCTAATCGCGAATTAGGATATGATTTTAATGAGATTGATTCACACACACACACACACACACACATAATTTTTTGGGCTGAATTTATGCAAGCATATGTTCAATTAATATTTTGCTATTTGAAAGTATGATGTGTTTAGTATGTAAGAATCAGTATCTTAAATATTTGCACTGAATAATAGTCAAGTGCATAAAAATATTTTTGTTACAACGTAGGACACTTAGATTGGAAGGTTCTACAAAAGCACGTTTCTTTATTTCCTGTAAACATCGATTTGTCTGAAAACCTCAATCAGGTTTGATATTTTCAAAAGCAAACGATGTATGCAGTATGCAACGTAACGACATTTGGCAAAAAATAAAACATTTATGGATTAACCGCGCCATTTACAAATTAATATATTTAGATAATTGAATATATATAAACACAATCTCCATCGAAGGAGATCTCGAACAGATCTCTACCACATTGAGTTGCAAAATAGCTGAGTTTCATCAGGGCCTTTATATTATTTATAGAATATCTCCTGTTATATATAGAATATCTCCTGGTTTCATCTAAATAACAGGTAACCAACTGCGTGGCTATTGCTTATACACCATTGTCACGTGGTAACTCAGTGTGGCAGTGATTGATGCGGGTGCCAATCCACAGCGCCGGAGTTTGATATAAACCTCGTACATGTATCTCATCGGATATGAATAAACATAATTCCTGCAGGAACAATATTCCGCGGGGAAGAAACTGACTTGGGAAAAACTTGACTGTTACACCGGGTCTCACTATGCTTAAAAATATGATTCCAGATTCAGTAGCATTTTCCATATATTTTATGCATCTTGTGGATGCATTGAAGTTTAAACTTTGAATCCTGACAGCGAAAACATTATCTCTAAGATGGAGAATGCATGAGTAAAAATATCACTGGAGTGGTCGAATTTCTTAAAATTAAGAATTGAATTTAAAAAAAATCGACCTCTCCATATATTCTTTATACATAGGTCGAATTTTGAAGTTTTTATTTTCTTTATTTTTGATTTATGTTTAAATCAAAAGAAATCAAATACAAAATAACAGAAGCAAAATAATGGATGTATAAAACTAGTACTTAAAACAAACAATACAAATGTAACTCAAGAGTTTCAAAAAAAAAAAAAGAATAAAAAAGGCCCCAGCTGGTATAGAACTCATGACCACTTGATGGAAAAAAAAGTATTGACCGACGCTCTTAACGATTGGGCTCATTCCACCAGCGTGAAATGAAGGCGCAAATAAGGTTATTTATAGGTAATTACTGCATCAAAACAGCAGCATTACACAGACAATTTTACTGTATTAACTACACCAAGCGTTCTTTATATTACGGTTACATATCAGCAAGATAAACATAACGCATTACTTATCCCACCCATCATGTAATAATTAAACTACTATGTATAACTACAATACAGAAGACATGAAATGTGCAATGTCCAGACCGACGAGCGAAGCGATAAGTAGGTCATGACCTTTATGTATAAAAACATCATTAAAATACAAACATCTACTGACTAACAACTTGCCAAATATGATTAATTACACTGGAAACTATTTAAAATAAACATAAATCACGTATTTGGTACCCCCAAACAACCACATAAAAAATATCGGTCACTGAAAATTATTACAATCACAGCTTTACATTCGACTGCAATACCAATTTGCACATGCGCCAACGGAAGTGAAAACCCATTTTAATATATATACAGTACTTAATAAAAGTAATGCATATACAGTACTGAATACCGTCCAGAAAAGAAATGTATTCGACACTAAGCCAATACATTCATTTAGTGCCAAATTAGGGCAGTCAGTTGATACTAATATTTATTTATTTTTAAACCATCAGCATAAATTGTTTTAAGCTTGTTTATCCAAAATCTTTCTCTCAAATGTCGATCAAAATCAATAAAGTTAATATTAAATCATGCAGTGACTGCGTTTCTAAGCACATGCTTTGTTTACATTTGATGTTATAACACAGCGTATATCTGTAACATGGATTAAAAACTGGCACCGACATTGACCTTGGCACGATGTGAACAACGACTGGCATTACATCTCCGAAATGAATTTAATGTTGACATTTTTTAAAAACTCTGAACGAATAGAAAATCTTATAGAATTTTCGGGGCACTTATATGCAATAATAGATCATTTATATACCTGTACATCAATATAATTATAGTATAGCGGTTTCCGGTGGCATCACAGGTTCTTTCGTATCGCGGTAATATCATTTTGTCTGGAAAACTTTGCCGATTGCCACCTAGTAACACCACTTTGTAAACATGAAGTTGCGATTTTAATTAAAATAAAATAAAATAAAAAAAAATAAATAAATAAAAAAAACCAGTAAGACGTCTACATATCACCCCTTGTCCGCAAAAACAATAATCAGTTTATAGACTTGACAGTTGCTAGAGCTTCGTCCGCTGCACTTTTTTTTTTCTTTTTTTATGAATGATAATTGTTTCGCTCATGTAGCGACACCTGTAGGTTCAGAAATACCGCGATACCAGAGAATCATGGGACAAATGTAGGCCAAACCTATCGGACAAAAGCATGTTTTTCATACGTTATTAGAAATGCTGAAAAAAAGATTGTTTTCACATTATGGTACAAAAGTGGAATAACAGTGAAATACAGAATTAATTGCAGATAAGATTTCACTGATATTTTTTTTCCGTTCCAATCGCTAGTACCGCGATACAGGGAACTCCATCCTAAATGTTTTTTTTGTTTTTTTTGTTTTTTTTTTCGTTGTTGTTGTTGTTCTTGTTGTTGTTGTTAATTTTACTGATTTAAATAAGCAACATTAAGATAAAGTCCCTGTAATGGTTCCGCGGACCCCACAGCCTTTCACGAAAATAACCAAGGTTTCCTAATGTTTCATTAGGGTACCTTGGTTATCTCAATAGAGCTTAATGGCCCAAGACGTAGCGGAACCATTACAAGGACTTTACCTTAAGATAGGTGTAGATTGTGTCAACTAAGCCTATGTTAGGTAGGAAAGGGTTATAGACAACGATGAAAGGTACATCATCAGTGCTTTCTTAGAATTGGATTGTAATGATTCTTTTTGATACTCATTCAAAAGTAATCTCTTAAACGTCACTCGGATAGCCTCTTTCAAGGAAATATTCATTAATAGGTCAATACTTCCCATAGAATTACGATTTATATGGCTTCACATATATACGCAATATATAAGACTTACATCGATATACACTGATGCTAAGACCTTACATAGATATGTAAATTACCAACGTACCAGATTTCACAATATTTACGCTAAACCGTTCGCACCTAATCAGAAACTTAATCTATATTGATAGTCATTTATAAAGCAATGGTTTAGCTGTTATGTTATGAACCAGTTGGTCAGGAGTTAAGGCACTTGAATCATAGAACTCTTTTTTCCCTCTCTCTCCCTCTCTCAATTATTCGCCTATGTTTGTAATTCTGTCGGATTCAAACGATTATGGCAGATAGCGAAGATAGGCCCCGTGTTCTCGAAAATACTGAAGTACGATCTAAGACTCCCGTGTTATCGAAAATACTGAAGTACGATCTAAGACTCCCGTGTTATCGAAAATAATGAAGTACGATCTAAGACTCTCGTGTTATCGAAAATACTGAAGTACGATCTAAGACTCCCGTGTTCTCGAAAATACTGAAGTACGATCCAAGATTTCGAAAATAAGGAAGTACGATCTAACCTGTGTTCTCGAAAATACTGAAGTACGATCTAAGACTCCTGTGTTCTCGAAAATATTGAAGTACGATCTAAGACTCCCGTGTTCTCGAAAATACTGAAGTACGATCTAAGACTCCCGTGTTCTCGAAAATACTGAAGTACGATCTAAGACTCCTGTGTTCTCGAAAACATTGAAGTACGATCTAAGACTCCCGTGTTCTCGAAAATAAGGAAGTACGATCTAAGACTCCCGTGTTATCGAAAATAAGATACGATCTAAACTTGTGTTATCTCGAAAATAAGGAAGTACGATCTAAGACTCCCGTGTTCTCGAAAATACTGAAGTATGATCTAAGACTCTCGTGTTATCGATAATACTGAAGTAGGAATTAAGACTCTCGTGTTCTCGAAAATAAGGAAGTACGATCTAAGACTCCCGTGTTCTCGAAAATACTGAAGTACGATCTAAACTCTCGTGTTCTCGAAAATATGAAGTAGATCTAAACTCCTGAATCGAAAATACTGAAGTACGATCTAAGACTCTCTGTTATCGAAAATACTGAAGTACATCTAAGACTCTTTTCTGAAAAACTAAGTACGATCTAAGATCCCGTGTTATCGAAAAAGAAGTCGATCTAAGACTCCTGTTTCGAAAATACTGAAGTACGATCTAAGACTTCCTGTTTCGAAAATACTAAGTAGATCTAAACTCCGTGATATCGAAAATACTGAAGTACGATCTAAGACTCTCGTGTTATCGAAAATACTGAAGTACGATCTAAGATTCTCTTCTTCTCGAAAAAACATAAGTACGATCTAAGACTCCCGTGTTATCGAAAATAAGGAAGTACGATCTAATACTCTCGTGTTATCGAAAATACTGAAGTACGATCTAAGACTCGTGTTCTCGAAAATACTGAAGTACGATCTAAGACTCTCGTGTTATCGAAAATACTGAAGTACGATCTAAGACTCCCATGTTCTCGAAAATACTGAAGTACGATCTAAGACTCCCGTGTTATCGAAAATACTGAAGTACGATCTAAGACTCTCGTTTTATCGAAAATACTGAAGTACGATCTAAGACTCTCGTGTTTTCGAAAATAAGGAAGTACGATCTAAGACTCTCGTGTTATCGAAAATACTGAAGTACGATCTAAGACTCTCGTGTTCTCGAAAATACTGAAGTACGATCTAAGACTCCCGTGTTCTCGAAAATACTGAAGTACGATCTAAGACTCTAGTGTTATCGAAAATACTGAAGTACGATCTTAGACTCAAATATGAGTATCATACTCAAATCTTTTTGAAAATAATGGGCAGAGTTTGAGTTTTAGTATGAAAAGTTGCTGAGGGAGGTAAAACAAGTTGAGAATAATTACAGTTATCGGTATAACTTAACACGAAAGTGGGGTGTACACAAGAAATCCCTAATAAAGAGGTGGAAGGCGCTAATATCCGATTTTTCTTTCTGCATGTCGAATTCTGCACCTTACTTATACAATGTAGAACCGTTGTCTGAAGTCGGCAATAATCATCGAGCGCAGGATTGCTTTAGATATATTGGATACAAAATTTGGAGAGTGCTTTAATTTCAACGAATTTTAATATTTCTGAGGGAAAATGGTCTACTCATTTTTAAAGCATATGAACATTTAAGATTATGCGACAGATGGGTAAGCGGACATTTGCTTTACTTTCTTTCAGTAACTTCAGAAATATCGTATATTTTCAGTCACACATTTTTGCGCTTTATATACTTAACAGAAATTCTAACGCTACGTTTAGTCTTTATTCATTATTTAAAAAAAAAAAATAATAATAATAATTTTTACTGAACGTTTACACTAATAATTTATATTAAATAAGGCACAGTTAAATTTTTCAAACCTCCCATAAGTTATCAAACTAAAATCATTCAAAAGACAGTAACTCCACTCAAACATTTGCCGTTTTCGAGATGTGTTAATGGAGCGGATGCAGCGTTTTTGCCTTGCGGTACGGTCACGTTTTATGATTTCTCGAACTTAAATGATTCATTCTATACTGACTAAAAACCCGAACTTTATGAAAAAAAATTTATATTCTATGGTGGCATATTTCTGCCAGCCACTTATCCACTTAGCTATGTCGAAACTTTTCTGAAAAATTGTCACATATTCAGTTAGTATCTGGCAAGTAGAAAACTTTCATGTTATCTTCTTAGTTATCTTAACAAGACAAAACTGCCCGTTAGTGCCCACTACTGCCAGCCATATATTCACTTAAGATAACTAGATATCTCGCCATTTTTGAATTTAGTCAGTTAAATTATGTGGAAAACAAGCACTTTTTCACGTAATTATCTGGAAAAAAGCATGATATCCAGTTAACCTAAGTGAATATGTGATAGGCAGTAGTGAGCACCAACAGACAGTTTAGTCCTGTTAAGATACCTAAGTGAATAACTTGATTTTTTTTCTACTTGCTTAATAATAACTGAATATGAGACATTTTTTAAGAAAATGTTTCAACATAGCTAAGTGGATAAGTGGCTGGCAGAATATATTTCACTCGTTAAACAATGTAGAGGTAATATAAGGTGCCGATTACGGACACATCGTCCGAGGTCGGCGTTTTCCGTACAACGGTTTGTTGTACGGAAAACACTTACATCGCAGATATTCTAAGCATTCGGCTCAGATAAGTCTGTAAGTTTTCATAATTCATTTTTTATTCAGTTTCCACGTATAAGCAAATCTTTATATATCTTTTATGCCCGTAAATTCGCTGTCCATTTTTGCGATTTTCTATTTCGAGGTTAACGTATTTTACACATGTCATAAATAGATATATACTCAACAGCCAAAATAATATATTAATGAACTATTGATGAAGTACTACAGTCCGCGTGTGCTGAAAATTTAGTTTAGCTATCTCGTTGTGCAAAAATATTGAAAAGCAGCGTTAGAAGTTCCGTAAAGTTTATAGAAGTAAAACCATTTTAGAATTGTGTAAATGTTAATACAGTATACAGTTGAACCTGTATTAGCGTCCGCCTGTATTAAGCAGTCAACCTGCATTTAAAATAACTAAACCATTTTAGTATATGTTTAACCTTCATTTAGCGGTCATCTCTGTTAAGCGGCCAATTTCTATTGATCTCTTGACTGACCGCTTAAGACAGGTTTGACTCTATATCGTATAATTTTGTAGTTGTTGCTGTTGCTCTGAAATGTAGATATAGCATTAACCTTTGCTCTAGGCAATGATTTTTTAGACCTATCGAAATAACTTAATCATGAAGTACGTAATATTTTTGTCTTATGATGCAAGTTTTTGTTTTCAGATGTCAGCAAAGTGTCTTTCCTCCTTCTGATTTTTCATTTCATCAGAAACATAACAGGTAAACTTAGAGTGTAAAATCATTAATTTTCGATGGCATTTGATTTCGTGGACTTGGTAATATAGTCGATTTCTACGGTATATATATTTCTATGGTATATATATTTCTATGGTATATATATATTCGTGGATTCTTGTTCCAGAAAACGTGAGGTCTGTTGAATAAACAGTTTTCGTGGGATTAATATTCGTGAATAAAGCCGTCCATGAAATCGACAAAAAATAGTCCCAGACGAATATTAATGATTCTACAGAATATATTTCAAAGTTGTATTAAGGCCAAAAAAAACAACATCAAAGGAATGGTTTAGAACAGGTTAGACAAGAGGCAAAAAAATCGAACTGCGTAAAAAGTATTTTACTAAAATGGGAGTAGGTCACGATTATTTTAAAAAAATGAAAATTTTACAAAATGTGGTCAGATATTGTGTTTCTTATAACTTAGTTAGGATTACCTTTTTACATTAAAACAAATTTCACTTTACATCTCTCCATGATTGAGATTGGATAGAATCTAGAAATAGTTTTCTTTTCATTCACATATTCATAACGTGCTTTCGGTCACCACAAATTATATGTAGAAGAAGAAATTCTTGAATAAATGAAAATACATTTGTGGTTAAAAGACTTAACACAGTTGCACGGACACATTAATTGGAGTAATGTGCTAGTTTGTAAAGTAATTAATATATTTCAAATTCCAGTAATTGTGAAATCAAATGGCATTACATTGTAGCTAAACGAAAGTATGATATATTTCAGGACAATGTGCTGCGAACGAAACAACGATCCAAACGTGCAAAAACTGCAAACCTGCTTCTGCATGCGGGTCCTATATTTCCCATTTAAGTTCTATAGAACGGGAAAGGATCTGTCGCGTTTGGTTTGAAAGTTACGCCCAAAATGTAAGCACCACCGAATTGGGGTATTGGCGGGAGAACGACAGATATTGTTTTCTGTATGAGAATTGTCGGCAAGTACAGCAGGATATTGCCAAAACAATTTTCAGGCCAGCATGCCATACGGGTGAGATTGATTGATTGATTGATTTATTGATTGGAAATACATAATTTATTGTTCATTAATCAGTAATGTTCAAAAGGGCACTCGGCTAGCGCTTCGCCCCTTTGAACATTTCTGACTCCCTTTATTTCCTTGTAGGGTCAGTATCAAACCCAATAATATATAATGTTTATAATACCATTATGCTAAAAATATCGCTATATCAGGCATATAACATTATGCTAAAATTATCACACATATATCAGTACGCTATAATTAAACCCTTATAGCTATACTAAATTATCGCTACTAATCGCTATATCAGGCATATAACATTAGTAAAATACACTTATCAGATATACATTATGCTAAAAATATCCATATAGTATCATGGATTCATATATACATATTATGCTAAAATATCGCTATATCGGGCTCATATAACATATACTTATGAAATATCGCTATATCAGGATATATCTAGACATATACTTAAAAATATCGCTATATCAGGCATATAACAGTGTGATAATATGCTATCACATAAATTATGCAAAATCGCTATATCAGGCATATAACATTGTGATAAAATATCACTTTATCAGGCATATAACATTATGCTAAAATATCACTATATCAGGCATATAACATTGCGATAAAATATCACTATATCAGGCATATAATATTATGCATAAAATATCACTATATCAGGCATATAACATTATGCTAAAATATCACTATATCAGGCATAACATTGTGATAAAATATCACTATATCAGGCATATAACATTGTGATAAAATATCACTATATCAGCATATAACATTTGCAAAAATCATATTGGCATATAAACAAAAATCACTATATCAGGCATTAACATTATGCTAAATATCGCTATATCGGCAATAACATTATGCTAAAATATCACTATATCAGGCATATAACATTGTGCTAAAATATCACTATATCAGGCATATAACATTGTGATAAAATATCACTAAATCAGGCATATAACATTGTGATAAAATATCACTATATCAGGCATATAACATTATGCTAAAATATCGCTATATCAGGAAACATTTAAACTATATAGCATATAAATATCTCGCTATATCAGGCATATAACATTATGATAAAATATCGCTATATCAGCATATAACATTATGCTAAATATCCTATATCAGGCATATAACATTATGCTAAAATATCACTATATCAGGCATATAACATTATGCTAAAATATCGCTATATCAGGCATATAACATTATGCTAAAATATCACTATATCAGGCATATAACATTATGCTAAAATATCGCTATATCAGGCATATAACATTATGCTAAAATATCGCTATATCAGGCATATAACATTATGCTAAAATATCGCTATATCAGGCATATAACATTATGCTAAAATATCACTATATCAGGCATATAACATTATGCTAAAATATCACTATATCAGGCATATAACATTATGCTAAAAATATCGCTATATCAGGCATATAACATTGTGATAAAATATCGCTATATCAGGCATATAACATTATGCTAAAATTTCGCTATATCAGGCATATAACATTATGCTAAAATATCACTATATCAGGCATATAACATTATGCTGAAATATCGCTATATCAGGCATATAACATTATGCTAAAATATCGCTATATCAGGCATATTACATTGTGATAAAATATCGCTATATCAGGCATATAACATTG
Organism: Solen grandis; assembly: GCA_021229015.1. Lineage (NCBI taxonomy): Eukaryota > Metazoa > Mollusca > Bivalvia > Adapedonta > Solenidae > Solen > Solen grandis. The sequence continues at coordinate 63,156,029 of CM037789.1, read as the reverse complement.
TGATAAAATATCGCTATATCAGGCATATAACATTATGCTAAAATATCGCTATATCAGGCATATAACATTGTGATAAAATATCACTATATCAGGCATAAAACATTGTGATAAAATATCACTATATCAGGCATATAACATTATGCTAAAATATTACTATATCAGGCATAACATTGTGATAAAATATCACTATATCAGGCATATAACATTGTGATGGAGTGGTATTTAAGGTGCTGGATTCACAAAAGGTCTTGGGTTCGATTCGGACATGTTTTATCATACTGATTTTTCCCTTTCTCTCGTATAAGTAGATTTTTTTTTTTATGTGTTATTCTTTATTTATCCAGAAAGATACATGCATGTTACTAAAAGGTGTTTATCGAGACAATCTTACAATAAATAAATCGTTTATATGAAAGATTTTTAGATCTAAGAAAAAAAAATATCTTCAGTATCGAACCCCACGCCGATTCCGCTATCCGCTATAGTGTGCATATTTTTAAGTCAGTTACTGTATCAATGTTTAAAGTATTTATATATTTCTTTGAAATATTGCCTAAATGACGAAAAGTGAAAATAATGCTCCAGCGTTTATGTTTGTACTGTCGGATTTTTTAAAATGTATTTTTCTTCATAGCCTCATTTTTTTTATTTTTTTTTGTAAGGAGCGACTTTATGTATATTTATCTATATGGTATTTAAGTATCAGCATATATTCCGGTCCCGTAAGGTTAGAGCGTCCGCCCTGGAATCGAAAGCCCCGGGCACGACATACCAAAGTCGTAAAGATAGTATTGGTAGGGATCCCTTGCTTGATGGTCTTTCAAAGACTGGTATGCCCAGGTGTCAGAATAGTGTGACTGGGTGACAACGGCGTAATGCTGCAGTTTGGCAGTACTACAACTGTTTCAAGCAGACGTAATCTCCAAATGACTTAAATACTGTCAAAGGGACGTTCAACCCAACAAACAAACAAACTAGCATATATAAATTTTTACAGGATTTTTTTATGAGAAAACAAAAGTGCTCTAAGTCATTAACAACTATCGCATAGATGGGGCATTATGTCATCTTAGTATAATCTAATACAAAATTGGGCATACTTAACTCACATCAAAGTGCATTATTTTGAGTAACAACAAGTTCTACGTTCGGATGAACGCCATGCCCCCGCAGGGGCCTTAACCTTTGGGTCAATGTCATTCGAAGGTCAAGGTCACCTGGCGGAAAGAGCTGTTCAAGGTGCATGCACCTGTGCAATGTAGAAGCTGTAGGTGGAAGGATTTCCGTGTTATATTGTCAAGGTTGAAATTTTGTGACAAACAGACAGACAAACAAATAGACAGACCAAAACAATTTGCCTCGATCTATCGATGCGGGGGCATAAAAAATGAATATTTGTGTTTAGAATGTTATGATAAACATTCTTTTTGCATTCACACAGTCGGTCTACATGTTTTATCATATATCGGGCAATATATCAAGTAAATCAAATATCTATTAAGATTAATCGTTGAAAGAATAGATATATGCAAAATATTATTGCGCAAATTCATATTAAATGTACTATAGAATGGGGAAAAACACCATAATAATTTAATTTAGTTAAAAATTATACAACAAGATAAAAATAACTAAGCGTTGTATTAACCCTGAATTTGATTTTCCTCGGAATACACCTGCCCCACTCTTGTTCTGGCGCGAGGATATACGATATTTCGCCGAGTTGAATATCTTTGGGTTTAGGTTTTTGATGGAACCATCCATTTAATAATTAATTTTCAACTTTTTTATATTCAAGACTGTCCTCGTTATGAGATCTACAGATACATTGATACAGCTGGCACGTGCACAGTGATTTTGTCTGAAACTGCAACAGACGAATACCAGTGTCTCGAGCGTTGCCTAGATACGGAGAATTGTCGTGCGGTCTCGTTTGACGGCAGCACGTGTGAGTTGCATGACTGTGGTAGCTCGGCAGGACAGGCCTCATCAACGTTTTATAGGAAGGCCTGTTTAGAAGGTTATGTAATATTTTAGATGATTTATCTATTATTTTTGGACGGTTTTTAAAATCATATTAACAAATAATATGTCCATCAGTTTGTATGCCGGTCAACATTATCTTCTTTTGTTCTATATGTATTTGTTATCTTTTATCTTTTAAATTTTATGGAATTTATCGCAAACGACGCGAAAGGGGGCGCTACGCTAAATCCATAAAATTTAGAATATAAAAGATGACATATTTACAGTTTGTCACGTGTGCCATACGATTTTGCCTTTGACCTCGAATTAATGATTTTGTTCATGAATAAAAAAAAAAAGTTTTGGATTGTGTCTGTTCACATTAAATGCAAATGGTGTTTAGTAGCTTGATTCTGTTTGAGATTTCCATTTATAAATACAATGAATAAAGACATTGGTATTCTTTTTAATGAAAATAAATAATAGTCAAAGTTCTCATGTTGTATTATTTTACCGTGAATGACTAAACATCACTCAGCGCTATTTGGGTTCGAATCCCGGCAAAGTCATTGGATATTTCCTGTATGGAGGCTTGAAGATTGCTAGCAGTGGGTCGGTGGTTCTGCCGGGGGCCTCTCTGTAAACTCTAGATATTTCTCTGCTGTAATTAGTTGGATTGCACTATCTATTTCTCCTTAGTTCCAACCCTTCTCGGGAGTGTTGAAACACTGTTGGTACTTTTTAAAATTGATAATATAATATTTGAATTTGTCTCCAAACTCCAATACAATAACAAAAGTGCCAGAGTTTGTTTATCTTATGATAAATACCGAAGTCCATTATAGGCCTACATTTATTTGATATTCACACTTGACAGTTTTTTTTTTACTCATGCTTAATATGAAAGGGAATATATGTGTTCGATTTTGCTAAGCTTGTTTAAATTGGACCAAAGCAAGTAGTTCTCTTTTTGTTATAAAATGTCATCTAACGACGAGGAGTGTTTGAATTGGAAACTCGCCTGTGGTTATTTTGTTATAAAAAATGGCCATACCAATCATAGCATTTTTAGAACCGTCAGCTTAATCTACGTGATATTTATCTTTAATTGATTCTTATTTACCCAAACGTTGTAGGTTTTGAACTTTAAATGCTACATTTATCGATTTCTCACACTTAAATGTATAATGTTGTTGTTGTTGTTGTTTTCGATGTTTATTAGCGCGCGCGCGTGTGTGTGTGTGAGAGAGAGATAACATGTGATTATATGTTATTAAAAAAAATAAGAAAATATAATTTATATCAAAATAAAATAGTATCAATATATTGACATTTTGTCAGGACATTAACGTATATTAAGCATTCGGTTTATTTTTATTAGACATGGCTTGGCAAAGTATGCAAGAACAAAGTTGCACTCATTTATAACCATCTGTTTAGAAGCAATATGGCTGCTTAACCTGGATTGTTCACATGATTGATTTTATGTATATACTCGTAACAAAACATGCGTCTTTTTGGCAAATGAACATTCGTCACGAACTTTATGACTACCCCTCGTGCATCGAACCTATTCATAAGCGCTGTTGGTTATACATATGACGTTTTGCATTTGATCACATTCTAAGATATGGCTCCAGACAGAATATAAAACAATGTCTTCACAGCTATCAGATATGAAGAATATAATCGTACTTCTTATTAATATCAGTTGACATAGACATCTATATTTCAGTTTCCTGCTTGTCTTAGTTCTACTTCTTATTTTACATAAATTAAGCTCTGGAAGAACTTGTGTGAGCTCAAACTTGCTAGAACCCTTTTGGAATGTCCAAAACAGCTGAGGGTAATGCTTCAGGAACGAGAGGTCGTGAGTCCGATCCATGGCGTTATAAGACAGACATGACCTTCAAAGTACTGAAATTCTGTTGGTAGAATGCAAAAACCCAACTATAAAAATTCATTCGGATTGCCTGTTAGTTGTAACAGCTTTTCATTAAAGTCACCTAAGTTCCTGTCTTAATTTCCAGACTGTTCTGATACCACGATTCAGACCTGCATCCACTGTACAAATGGCCAAAGCTGTAACTACTATGACCACGATTCGGGTCAGAAACTATACCAAGGAATTTTGGAACGTTGTATCAACGAGACAGACTGTGGCGTGGCATTATACACGGTGGTCGATCATTATGGAATGTATTATAACTGCAGCCGGGTCGGCTTCAACATAAAGCACCGAGCCTTTCGTAAATCGTGCAGCTCGGGTAAGACAAACTTATGACATTTTTATAACGTGATTCTTTGTAATTTCAGTACGTTAGGTGGAATATTGAACAGTATCAGTAAAATATATAAAATTACACCTGCCCCCCCCCCCCAATGTTTACGTTACATGTTTACCATGCAGACTTCTTCGAGTACCTTTATTTTTTTAATTTTGGAGTCTAATATTTAATAAAGGTAAACTGTTTAAATGCAAGAATCGCCTCAAACTATTGAATATTTCATAAAAAGATACGCAAATGCTTCTATGTGTCTTTTCTACGAAATACTGGATAAAAAAAATAAACCAAACTGTCTTCTATGGGCGATTTCTGACGTCGTCACAAACGTCCTCAAACACATTTAGGAAGTTACAATATATTACAAAAAAAGCAAAGTATATTTCTTAATACAATATTCAATAAAGAAAACTAATATGAAGATCACCATTATTGAGACCCCTTTTTCCTGTATAACCCTTTCCCTCATATAGACTCCTTTTGACGCACTCAATAGGTACCACAAAGAGCCTGATCTGCAGAAAACCACAGTTAAACCTTACCAAATTTAATTACAAAATCCTCATTTCCAGACCACTGAGGAGCAGCGAACAGCATAAAACCTGATCAGCCTGCGAGTTACTCGCAGGCTGATCTGGTTTTATGCTGTTCGCATAGGTCTTTTCATGGTGTCCTCTATGAGGGAAAGGGATAACCTCTTAATCAGACAATTTTATTATTATCAAACCAGCTACCAAGGATGGTGGTACATTGTATTATTGAGGTTCTACTGTAATGTTACTTGTATACCGTAATATTAACCGTAACTTATTATGTAATGTACTCCCTTGAATGGTTGAGAAAATTTAATGCAGAATAAATGCATGTACATCAAAGTATAACATTGCAGTTACTTTCTGCATGTGTTCTGATATTTTTGTTTGTTTTGTTTGACGTCCCACTGGCAGTATTTCAGTCATTTGGAGACGATGTCTACTTGAGACAAATATAGTGCTGCCACACTGCAGTATCACACCGTAGACATGTGGCATGATAGCACACCCAGTCACATTATCCTGACACCGGACCAACCAGTAGTGGAACCACCCTTATATGCTGAGCGCCAAGCAAGGGAGCTATACCAGTACCATGTTTTACGACTTTGGTATCTCGCGGCCGGGGATCAAACCCACGACCTTCCGATTCCGAGGTGGACGCTCTCAGCCACCGGGATCGGTTGTATTCATATGACTAGAAACATGTGTTGAAAATGACACCGTAGTTAACTTCATTTCTTTGCCAAATATCGGACAAACTTTAACAAATACTCTTTTTTTATTTTCGGCGTAGCTGTATAAAATTGATTTTGACCTACTTCTTAAACCAATCAAATGTTGGTATGCTAATGAAGCCAGAGTAAATGCAATGTTATCATTGGCTTGTATATTCTTTTTTTAGAATTCCAACTTAGAATGGGAGTTTCAGGTTGCATATTTTTTCTACTTGATATAACAGGTTGTCTGTACAGTTGAGAAATTTAACACTTCCTTATCAATTTAGGAATGTTGCTTTTGCAGTATGATTTAAAACAACTAAATAAGAAAGGCGTATGTCTATATTTAGACCACAGTTTCCCCTAATTTGTTAAAGTGGATTCGACCATCATGTGGATGTACAGATCTGGAAATACCCGATGATCCGTCGGTTTCGCTTGGTTACATACGAATTGTTTTTACTTAAAAAAAATCAGCAAGTGCATAATATTTACTCGAAGTTGGTAGATCAGCTTTTCTTAGTATGTAAATAAATCCGTTTTGTTATAAAGTCTTCACTATACCTTCCATGATATTGGCATTTATAAACATTTCTGCTAACGTTTCAAACATTGTAATAGTTTTAATCTCTTTAACATTTCAATCGACAATTATTTAGCTACGCCAAATATCTTTTTTAAAGATATTTCTTGTTACAGTTGTCAGTTTATTCTGAGAGGCATCATTCCCAAGAACTGTCTAACTGGAAAAAGATAGCCCGAAAAAAGTGTGCAATTTTCAACGTGCAATGTACTTTTGTATATTAGGATATAGGAAATATACGGACTATTTTCAAAAACTTACTGAAGTGATCTGACTAATTTATGACAAATCTGGATATGATGTCTACCAAAAACTATTACCTACCTAGTTTGGGATAGGTACATGCCGAACACATTTGACTGATTTTGTCATGAAATTTATTGCAAGCGACGTCAGACTTACGGTCAGAGTCATTGTCGCTGGGTACGTTGAAATATGCTTAATAAAAAACATATAATATTACGTAATCAGTCGCCGTACCAACAAGCTTCACCTATAATGCTCTTTGGTCACCATGTAGTCATACTTTGACCATATCAAGACCTCTCGGTTTATTTTATGCAATGTATATTTAAAATTTTGATCGAAATACCAAACTCCGAGCACCGGTTACGTCACGCTACGCTACTTTAACCACTGCCACCACACAAGTCACGTGATGATAGTTGAAACCATGTGACAAACATTTATAGTTTTATAAATTAATGTTATATGATTTGATTTTTTACTTTTCTCGAAATCATGAATGTAATTTTCGTGAAATATAGCGAAACTGATGATATATTCAAAACTAGTCATAAGAGATAAAAGTAAATCCGGCCTATATCAGCCGAAATCTACTTTTGGTGGCAGTGGTTATCGACAACTGAAAGGGGAGGCAACTAATGCGGCGGAGTTTGTCGAAATACAAGCATTTCATTGGACAATTGCCTGTAAAGTTGTTAAAATGTTGAAGTCCACACAGGATGAGTTGTCGGGGATTACCTCAGTTAAACTTTGCTTCCGGTATTACAGCATGTGACCGGTATGAGATTTTTCGTCTGACCGACCGTACCGGAAATTGTTCTGAGATTGGTTCGGAGACTTCGGGAATGTCCGAGGGCACGTGCCTGGACAGATGCTTAGACAATGACAACTGCAGGGGCGCCACTTTCGACACTCTGACGTCATCATGCACCTGGCAGAACTGCGACGACAGTATAGATTCAGCGGACAGTGTATTTTACAAGCGTGTTTGCAAACCAGGTAACTCCATAATTTTTTAGCTCGACTATTTGAAGAATATGAGAGTATGGTGGCATATTTCTGCCAGCCACTTATCCATTTAGCTATGTCGAAAATTTTCTGAAAAACTGTCACATATTCAGTTATCAACTGGCAAGTGGAAAATTTTCAAGTTATCCACTTTGGTATCTTAACAGGACAAAACTGACTGTTAGTGCCCACTACTGCCAGCCATATATTCACTTAAGATAACTGGATATCTCGCCCTTTTTCAAGTTAGTCAGTTAAATTATGTGGATAACAAGCATTTTTTCACATTATTATCTGGAAAAAAGCATGGTATCCAGTTAACCTAAGTGAATATGTTATTGGCAGTAGTGAGCACTAACAGACAGTTTATTCCTGTTAAGATACCTAAGTGGATAACTTGAAAATTTTCTACTTGCCGGTTTATAACTGGATATGTGACAACTTTTCAGAAAGGTTTCACATAGTTAAGTGGATAAGTGGCTGGCAGAAATATGCCACCATATGAGTGCTATTGTAGTCGCCTTTGCGTCAGCGTTGGCGTCGCTGCTTTTGATTAAAGTTTTACATGCAAGTTACTATCAACCTTATATCTCAAAAACCATTCATGGTATTGACTTGAAAGTTTATGAATATGATCAGGGGCATCAGACAACCAAGGTAGATAACTCTTGACTGAATTTAATGTAAATTATGGCCCCTTTTTAACTTAGAAATTTTGGTAAAAGTTTTATATGCAACAGAAAATTTGGTTAAAGTTTTGCATGCAAGCTACTATCCAGCTTGTATTTCAAAAACCATTCATGGTATTGACTTGAAAGTTTATGAATATGTTTAGGGGCATCAGACAACCAAAGTAGATAACTTTTGATGGAATATATACAAATTATGGCCCCTTTTTTAACTAGAAATTTGGTTAAAGATTTGCATGAAAGGTACTTTCTTGCTTATATCTCAGCTCAATGCATGTGATTGATTTGAAACATCTTTAATATGCTTAGGGGTATCATACTATCAAGGTAGATAACTCTTGATGGAATATATACAAATTATGTCCCCTTTTTAACCTAGAAAATTTGGTTAAAGTTTTGCATGAAAGGTACTTTCATGCTTATATCTCAGAGTCCAGGCATGGGATTGATTTGAAACATCTTAAATATGTTTAGGGGTATCATACTATCATCAAGGAAGATAACACTTGATGGAATATATTACAAATTATGGTCCCTTTTTAACTTAGAAATTTGGTTAAAGTTTTGCATGCACAGAATTTCATGCTAATATTTCAGTAACAAGGCATGGGTTTGATTTGAAACTTCTTTAATATGTTCAATGGTATCATACTATAGTGACAGATAGTTTTTGACAGAATATAATGCAGATTAGTGCCACTTTTTGACTTTTTTGGTTAAAGTTTTGTATGCAAGCTACTATCCAGCTTATATCTCAGAAATTATTTGTAGTATTGACTAAAAAGTTTAGGAGTGTGTTCAGGGGCATCAGAAAACCAAGGAGGATAACTCTTTGACTGAATTTTATACAAGTTATGGCCCTTTTCTAACTTGGATACTTTGTTAAAGTTTGCATGTTATTATGCTTATGTCTCAGTAACTAGGCATGGGATTGATTTTAGACTTCATAAACCTATTTAGGGTATTAGACTATCAAGGTATATCATTTTTGACTATTATTACAGGGTATAAGAAAGGCAAGAATTGAAATAGATTTCATTTTATTTACCAACAAGCATTTTGAATAGTTGAGCGTGCTGTCCTCTGACAGCTCTTGTTATATACATATCTTAAAACTTTTGAGATTTGGTTACTTTCCTTTGCAAAGATTCCCAGGATATATCGGTACTTTATGCAACCTACCACTGAGTCTAAGTGCTAATGTTTATTATTATTTTGTGTTTATATATATACATACATGCAGCAAGTGTAAGTTAATGTTTATATTTTAAATTTTATGGAATTTATCGTAAGCGACGCGAAGCAGAGCTCTTCAATAAATCAAATCCATAAACTTTAAAATATAAAAGATAACATATTTACAGTTTGTCATATACGCCATACAGCTTTGCAAATGAACAGACTCCCGTTTGATTGACAGTACACGTTATGGTTCAGAGTCGGTATCATTGGGTACATTTTATAAGGCTATATGAAAAAAAAACAAACAAAAAAAAACAACAACATAATCAATCACTGCCGCTGCAAGCTCCGCCAATTAAGTCCTAAGATCACGTAGGCAGCAAACACTCATAAAGACCTCATGGATAATTTTATGCAATATATTTTTTAAATTTTAACGAAATGCAAGCATTTCATTGGACGATTAAGTAGGACAAACTGAACATAAGTTTACTTTTGAGTTATAACATTTATTTGTGGATTCATGATGTGGAAATCTTTAGGTCTATGAAATGAGGGGTTTTCGTTGGGGTTATAAAACGTGAATAATTCCCGCCAAGAAATCAATGAAAATTAGTGTCCCACGAAAATTAATGATTTCACAGTACACTCCAAAGCTACAGTTTCAGTATTGGTCAAAGCATATAAGGTTTGTAAATCATGCTCATGGTTTAGACATACTCAAAATTTAGTCACACTTCATAATGTCGCCCAAACATAAACTATGTTTTCCCAAAAACTTTAAGATTCATTGTTACATATGCCCTATAAATAGATAGCCTTAGGTATCTGATGCTGGTGAGGGATCAGTTGCATACAGTTCGGCATACCGAACGCACGCCTAATCAGATGCTCGCTTAATAACATTTTCATGAACTCGTTTAGTAAATGTAGATATGAAATAACAATTCATGTCAGATCCTAATATATATGAAACACACTGTGTAACCAGCTGACTTAAATCCGAATTCCTTTATTGCAGAGTGTAATCTCCAGTATATTCAAAAATGTCTGAACTGCAAACAAGGCCCCGATTGCCAATCATATTTCACACACAAGTCCTCAATTAAACTAGTAGGGTCTCTGTAAAGACCATTGTCAAGATGCAGCAGACTGTTACCTCGGGGTGTACAGACCATGGGACCACTACTGCTTCATGTACCAGTGTCATCAAGTGCAGCAGGCGTCAGGCTACCAAGCGTTCAGACGAGCTTGTAATCAAGGTAAATGCAATCACATCATGGTTCAGGAAAAGACAATTTTTATATGTGTAACTAATTCAATTTTTGGCCAGTTAGGCTATGTGTTCTTTGAGTAGATTTAAGTTTATCATTAAATAAAAAGTAGCGAATAATCATTTGCCGCCATATTTGATGACGTAATTATCCAGAATTTTTGTCAACATTATAATTTGATAGATCCTTCTGGTTAGCTAAATTATAACATTACTATAACATTGGAATGTTAAATTTAAACTTGACAGAAATCTGTAATTTGTGACTTTTTATTCCAGACTGTCCGTTGTATAGTCTTGAAACGTTTGAAGACTCAGCGGCTACATGTCCAACTTCCGGTTTTGACGAGGGAGGAGTGACATTACATTTCTGCCTGTCCCGGTGTCTGGATACAGCAGGGTGTCGGGCCATGACGTATGATCACATGACCCTTTCCTGTACCTATCATACGTGTGAGGAACCGGAACTTACTGCTGAGCATGCAACAAACAAAACCCTAATGAAACGGGCGTGCATTACTCAAGGTGATTTTCATTTGCCTTTGTATTAAAGCATATCTATAAAATTGCTAATATCTCAGTAGACGTCCACTTGCTGTGACAACCAGATGATATCTTGTAGCAGTATGATAAAATAAAATCATTAATTTTATACATCATACTTTCTCCTAATTTTGGCTCTGGCAAAAGTTTCGTGACAATATACGCATGTGTCATTCTCGAAAACAGACGAAAATAGTTAAGTCTGTTTTGAAAACAATATTTTATGCAAATATGTACAATAAATTATTACTGTACAGGTTAAAGAATCAGAGGAAAAATACATTACTTTGAAAAAAAAAATCTTTTTATGCACAAGCCTGTTCATTTGGTTATTAGCTCACCTGGCACGAAGTCCCAAGGTGAACTTTTGAGACCAGCCTTTGTCTGACGTCCGGCGTCGTGAGTCGTATGTCGTCAACAATTTACATAAAAATCTTCTTCTCTGAAACTACTGATGGGAAAGTGATAAAACTTTACAAGGATGTTCCTAAGGCAATCCCCCATAAAATTATTCAAATGGTTCCAGTCTCTTGTCACACGAGCTAAAAATAGATTTTAAAAGTGAAATCTTAAAAAATCTTCTTCTCAGAAACCACAGGGCCTGGAGTTTAGATATTTGGTGTGAAGCATTGTCTAGTGGGTCTCTACCAAGTTTTTCAAATCATGCCCCTGGGGTCAAAATTGGCCCCGCCTCAGGGGTCACTTGATTTAACAAAGACTAGTATAGGAAAAACTTAAAAGATCTTCTTTGAAACCACAAGGGAAGTAGATTGTTAATTGATACTGGGACCTGTACCTAATTCCCTTACCAAATAAAAACTTATCTGTGCTGAATTTTTCGTCATCATTGCCTTTGTTCTTGCTGCTGCTGCTGATGATGATTTTTTTATTTTACATTGACACTAATACCGCCTTAGTAGCTTATTGTCTGGAAATTTCATGCATCTTGCAGACCCTAACTATTCCAATAATTATACAAGAAATGAGGGGTCGCCGTGGCCGAGCGGTTACAGTCGTGGACTACAAATCTCTCAGCCCCTCACCGCTGTAGGTTCGAATCCCGATAGGGACTTCGGATTTTTCATGTGAGGAAGCCTTTCAGCTGGCTTGCGGTAGGTCGGTGGTTCTACCCGGGTACCTCTGTGTACTCGGGGTCTTCCTCCACCTGTAATCAGCTGGACGTCGCTATATGATTGAAATACTATCGCAGCGACGGTAAACCCCAATACAACAACAACAACAAGAAATGAATTACCTGTTGTAAAATGTATCTTCAATGATCTATAGATTAATTAATTTATGTCATCTTAAATCATCATCACATAATGTGTCTATTATAACTAAAGAATTTTCTGTACTTTTTTGTTCAATATTTCTGAATAATCTGATGAAATAAGTTTTTGTTGTTGTTTTTGGACCTTTTCTGTATGGCTTTGCTTTATTTAAGTCGTGCTTCAAAAACATGCACGGCATCTTTGATGCTTGGCATCAAAATTTGTCTTGTATCATACAGGGACAGGAAACTATTGTAAAAGCCAGTTGAAAATATTGTTTAGGCACACAGCAGATCATTGAATATTGCAAATATTCAAAACAAAGTATGGAAAAATCACAAAGGAAAATACAATCATATTTTAAGATAATCATTTCTCTACTGCAAAAAGAATTTTTAGTTGATTTATTTTAATATTTTTCAACACATTTTACGTAGTTACCACATGATGGTACTTTACATAAAGAATTTCTTGATTTATTTAAATACATTAAATATATAAGGTTTCATTTTGATGGTTATATAGGTAATGTTCCTCTGCCAGATACATTTTACTTTCACATATCTCCTATAGAAAAGGAGATATTTGAAATGTGACTTTGCGAGAGTTGAAAATTTGTTACATGCTTTTATGAGATTTAGACTGTTTGCAAAATATGTGTTTAATGGGTGTTTGATCCATGCTATAGTATAGTGATTCTATAAAGATTATTTCTTTCTGTTCAGAGCCACCCCGGATATACCCGCAAACCTGTCTCAACTGCCAGATAAACAGCGTCTATTGCCAATCATACTACTCACACAGCTCGAGTATCAAGATTGACACCCATTGTAACGACACGTGTAACACCGACAGTAACTGTAACATGGCAGTGTACAGGCCCTGGGACATGTACTGCTTCAGGTACGAGTGCACCAAGGTCCAGCAAGCATACGGATACACAGCCTACAGGCGGTCTTACAGCAGTGGTAAGTCGTTGCCTGGAAACATGATCGACCCCAAAAATGCCCTAACGGTTTTTATTTGGTTTAATTTTGTTAATCTTTTTAGCTCACCGAAGCACAACAAGGTCAAGGTAACCTTTTTTGATCATCGTCCATTGTCATTTGTCGTGCGGTGTCAACAATTTTCTTTAATTAACGCCAGCTCTTCTGAAAGTGCATGGTAGAAATTGATGAATCTTGGCATAAATGATTCTTAAGTGGCCCTTCGTAAAAATTGCTAAAATAAATTTGATCCATGCAGAATTATAGTTGTCATGACAAATAGTATCATTTTGTTTTAATAATTTCTCATATTACAAACTGATAAGAAACGGAATGCTGGGCATTCTGGGTGGTCAGTAAATATGGGAGTCTTTTTTTACCAAAATATGGGGGACCAAATTTTTACAATAATACGAGTATTTTCAGTAATTTTATTGCAAATCTGGTTGTTACAACATAAGAAGGATACAAAAATTCCATTAAAATCGAGAATTGCAATAAACTTAAGAAAAACATTTAAATTTATAAACAAGGTTAAACAACATATTACAATGTGTTTAGAAATGGATAACGTGACATTTTTGTTGGTCAGTTATCATTAGTTACTTTTTTTAATCAAAATGTGATGTCCGAGATTTGAAATAATATTGCAATTCTGGTTGTACAGAAGTACGAGAATTGCAATGAGAACGAGAATTGTAATTAACTTAAAATAAACATTTAAACCTAAGAATAAGGTTCAACAACATGTTACAAAGTATACAGAAATGGATTATGTGACATTATTGGTGGTCAGTGATCATGGGATACATTTTTTCTACAAAAATCTGATGTCCAAGATTTGCAATAATATTTCATTAACTTGCCATTTTGGTTGTACAGGTTTACAAAAATTTCAATAAAATCAAGAACTGCAATAAACTTAAGAAACACATTCAAATTTAAGAATAAGATTAAACAACATATTACAATGTGTTTAGAAATGGATAACGTGACATTTTGCATATAATTGTCATACACATGTACAGTTCATCGCAAGTGATGTAAATGATTTTTAAACACAATAACAATACCTTGATAACTAAAATATATGTTCAGTATCAATTAATTTTTTTTATTGAAAATTTGAAATTATATTCATGTGCAAGTACTACACGAGGTAAAACCTATATCAATCATTATATTTGATATTTGTGCTTCACTTGCGAAGTGCAGTCTATACTGTCTCTAAAATTACCCCCACTACATTATACACACAAGCACCTGCACAAGTCTAGTATAAATTACAGATCTAGGTCATTGTGATTGTTTTTATTTCCTTCAGACTGTCCACTTTATGAACTCAATGAGCTCGACGGCCACATGGGAACTTGCAGTGTGATCGATTTTGAAACACACATACCAAGCTATCACATGTGTGTCGACGTCTGTATTGATATGGATGGATGTAGAGGGACCACATACGTTAAGGACAACTCGACATGTCTGTACCACTCGTGTAGTGACACTGTCAACACGACACAGAGTGAAAACATGACATTTGTGGAACGAAATTGTGACCCTCTTGGTAAAGTGCATTCCTTATATTTTTA
>CM037789.1:63091051-63141051 GCA_021229015.1 Solen grandis | reverse complement strand
AAGTTTTTGTTATTCAAGCTTGTTCTGGAAATAGCGGACAGAATCATGCAATTATGTACTATAGCAAAAGTCAAGGCCATAACCTTGTAAAAAATTTAGAATTGGGCATTCGAGATATGCCATCTCCTGGTAATAAAGTTTCCCATAAATGTTGCGTTGAATTAAGCCATAAGTTCTGAGAAAAAGCCGGACAAAGAACCATCAATAAAGACTATAGCCGAAAAGTCAATGGGCCATAACACTGTGAAAAATTTATGAACCAGGTCACGCGACGATATGCATAACTACTCTTGTGATAAAGCTTCCATAGTTTGGTTAATTCAAGCCATTGTTCCTGAAAAATAGCCGGACAAGAATCATGTAATATGTCCTCAGGCGAAAAGTCAATGGCCATAACTCTTGGAAAAATTTAGGAAACGGTCATGTGACGATATGCAATTCCTCTTGGTAATAAAGCTTCCCATAAAGTTTCGTTGAATTCAAGCTGTTAGTTCCTGAGAAATAGTCCGGACAAGGAAAGTGTGACGGACGGACGGACGGACAGACGGACGGACGGACAGACGGACAAACGAAGCGGCGACTATATGCGTCACCTTCGGTGAGCATTAAAAGCAAAGGATACACATTATGGAGAAGAAAAACAACTGTACTAAGGTTTTTAACCTCAAACTCAGGGCATGTGTTATACTCAACTGCTAACTACACTGAAGTGATGACTGAATATATACCAGGGGTCAAATATTCCACTTGTCTGCTCGTAATTACGAGTGGAAATTTGACAGGACAAGTAAACTTTCCCAATCAGGTTGTCCTGCAGGACGAGTAGATATTTTAAGGAAAACAGGAATCACTTTCTAGCTCGTAGTAGCTTGTCAGTGGCAGAATATTAGTTCAAATTATCTTCGAGATCAGAATGAAAATAAAACTGGAATGCAGCTGAGGATGCTTAAAGTCAGCATCCAATATGTATATATCGGTATCCATAAAAAATGTTTTATCAAGGTTTCCTCCGATGAATCTTAGGGCAACTGTTAACTGATTTTTTTTTTTATAATAAAGTATCTAAACGGTCATGATTTTGTTTATTTTTTTAGGAAAATAACCATGGCCATTTAATTTTATATTAAACCTTATTAAAACTACATACAAGATTCTATACTTACTCAGAATATTATAAAAAGCGTGATAGTTTCAATCAGTACAATTACACATCTTTCAGATGATAAAACTGTGGAAAAATAAATATTCAGTTGTTGTCTTTTATACCATCACAAGTAATACCAGGGAAACCAAAAAGTCTAGGTGCCGGTGAATAACCGTGCAACAATATTGCAAGATGTGTGATTCTGCCTTTAGACTGCGAACCTGGAAATATATCGGTTTTATGCCTCATCCACTATCCATTTAAAGTCATTTAAACCAGTCAAAAATGTCTGTTTGTTGCAGAAAATGAAATGTTAGCATGCTTTAATTTTCCCCGATATCCAAGTGCTGCTGATAAACACTGTTAACATTAGAAAGGCTACTGACACACTGTGGATAAATCCTAGTAATGCTACCTGAGAGCTTTGTCCTGAGACTCTGTCTCAGCCTGTAGTCCCAGCACCTTGTCCTCCAGGTCCGGCACAGACTGGCGAAACTCATCTAGCTCGTAACTCAACTCTCGCAACTGTCACAAAATATATAATGATGCCATCATCTATTATGTCATCTTGAACATTTCTTCAGCAATAAAAATTACAAATTTGTTGTTATATTACATTATTTGAATAACAGTAGAAGCATGATATGCCTATAAGCATGTTTAGGTTTGGTACTAGCAAGTCTTTATAAGTTTCATTGAAATCTGAAGAAGATAAAAAAGACATAGTACAAAGAAATGTTGTTGCAGCTATGACTCATCTACAGCTCTTGAGGTATAAATATGTTTTCATGGGGGAAAAAACTACTGAGAAAAATTAAACACTTTACTCATGTGGACTCATTTTAACATATTTACAAGCAGATCAGACCAAGATCAGACAGCTCCTATAATCCTATTGGAGTTGTCCAATCAGAGTCTTCTCTGTTTGCTGATACAATATTGTAACTCACATTAGACACAGCCTGCCTGGCAAAGAAAATTCTGTTGTTTCAGATACCAATTAATGTTTGGTTAATTAATATCCAAGATATCATTAATTTGTACATGAATATTCATGAAGTAAAGGTTTATGAGCTGATGTCTATGAAACACGCCCCTTAATTACAGACACAAACCTTTGCTCTGGATGCCTGCAGTTCGTAGGACATTTTCTCCACTTCATTCATAAGCTTTTGATTCTGTATCAGTACCTTCTTGTTTGCCTCCTTTAGAAAACGAATCTATAAGAACACAACAGTTTAAACTAGGGACTGCAATGAATATGCACATTCGTTTAGAATATTCAAGTAGGTTTTTTCATTAGAACATTCGGAAGAAAATAAATTTCTGTGATAAAAAAAGGTTTTTTGTTTTTTTTTCCTTTATCTTCCATTTGCCCTTTGTATATGGTGTCATTTTTAGGACATCGCTGTGTGTACAAATGTTGTATGGGCATACTCTTTCGATACACTGGGCAATTGCCAGTTTGTCTGCAGTATGCAAATTGTAAAATGTTAAATTAGGAAACTAGCCTATCCCCCTGGGAAGCTCCATTAATTAAAAGGTCAATTTTGTGTAAACAACTATAGTAAATGGTAATGAGGAAATCATTTTTGCAAAACAAATTTCTGATCATCAATTTCAGAGAATTTTTTAACTACCGTATTATCTGAATAAAGTAGCTAATATCTGGGAACCTCTTTTTTCACAGGACAAATATTGATTTTACACCACTGGTAAAAGGCCTAAAGGTGACCATGTGTACAAGATAAACTTAAATAGGTTTCAGAGAAGCACTATGTAGGGAATCACTAGGGCCTTAACCAATACCCAAATACTTGTCACCTATATGGAACTTGGCCCTACCACTGGGTCACACACCGACACTGGAAGAAGACTTGTAAATTTTCTTTATACAATTTACAGGAATACAGCTCTGGAAGTCACATTTGCAAGGGATCAATGTCACACTCAGTGTCATGGAAGGTGGTGCATGATGTCATAATCTATAGAAGAAACTGGAGTAGCCTGAAAAAAAAACCATGTCTGAACACCATGCCTTCTCATGTATGTAACTGGGACCTGACCTGGTATGCATTGCTGAGAATCAATGTGCACCTGGATAGCAGCACAGAGGTGACATGTTCACTTTTTACCAATATGTTACCTTTCTATATCAAGTTACACAAGTTTAAAACTGACTCCCACATGACTGCTGACTAACCTGAGCTTTTTGATCTTGCCTCTCATCCTCCATGTCACTCTGTTTCCTCTCCTTGAAAGATTCAGAATATTCTCGTGGCTCCACCATTTCTAACAATCCACTCAATCTGCTTCGTGCCTAAAAACAAAAATGAATAATAAGAGCCCATTAACAAGGCTTACAACTGTTAAATGCACATGATCATAAATGAAGGTTTGAGTAATTTATAAAAGTAGAACTTCACCTCAGCTGTCAAATGAATTCCTCATCATTTGGAATTTATTTACTGGTTAAAAATCACTTCCTTCCAATTTTTACTTACATAGAATGTTGTGCACAAATGAACTATAAATAAAATACCAAAGAAATTTAATGCAAATCTGAATTTTATTTGGGTGAAAACTCAATTACCTATCGTGAAACAGATTTCGAGAACAAATAATAAGCACATATAATTCAAAAGGGGCAATAACTTAAAAGGAATTCAGTCAGGAGTTATCCAACATAATGGTCTGATACCCCTTAACACCTTTAAGAAGTTTTAAGTCAATCCCATCACTGATTGCTGAGATATAAGCATGATAATATGTAACAAGCAAAACTAAAATTTCTAAATCCAAAAATGGGCCATAATTGGTCAAGAGTTATCTAAATGGTTTTAATGCCCTTAAATACAGAAGTATTAAATCAAAAAGCATAGCTGGTTACCATAAGATACATGCATAATAGTAAAATGTACACAATACCTAAAACCAAGGTGTTACCCAGACTCATACAGTTAAGCTAGAAATATATTGTAAATATATGTGACATGAACATACTGCTGGTCTGTTTGGGGTACTACTAGGAGGCTGAACTCTCTCAAATCCAGCGTAGGATGAGTCTGGCAGTGTGGCCAGTCCAGACTGTACACTCTCACGATCCTCCTCCAAGTTTTCTGGCTGACTGTTTCTGAGCCTGTCAGTCAGATGACTCCTCTGTTGTGTCGAGTCAGTGGACGTGATGGAGATCAGATCATCAATGTCATCACTGTAAAAACAAGAAGTCTTCCTTAGAACACATGTGTCACATGCTGAAAGAAGTGTGATGGAAAAAGTGGGACTAACAGACAATGGAGAAGTGATCCCCATGTGTCACCTATGCTTACACAGGTGACACAAAAATAACCAAACCACACATTTTAGTAGTGTCAACCATTATAAATGTGTTACCCTGTCATTTTTTTTATTGAATGAGTAACAAGCATAGATAGTGATAAAATATCAAAACACAATGCTATATACACAGTTATGACATACAAAATTATTATTCTTAGGCTACATTTTCCAAAATCTGAAAAGTTTCAGTTAGACTTAGAGTCAGCTTGCCAAAAACAAATTTTATGATTTTATTCAGAAACTACACTTTGCCTTCAACTTCAGAGTGGTTTCTTATAAAACAGTTACAAACAAGGATGAATACTGTGCATGCATGTGTATAGTGTGTAATGGTTCAGTTAAAACTGGAAGAGTCCACTGTTTTAAATCTAAAATGTTAAGTTATAGGATTAAAAAATCTGCAGTCTGACCAGAACTTGATCCTGGGACCTTTCCCTTACAGGGTGAATGCTTTATCAACTAACTGAGCCACCCTGTCCCTAAAACACCTTTCTCACCTATTACAAGTTAACGGTATTGTGACATACTCTCACAACAAACTGGAATCTATCCTCTCGTTTCAGAATGGGTCCAAACAAGGTAAACATGATATCAGAGCACATAAAGCCATAGTCCCATTGTTAGACTCCAAATGTCACAGTGAGAAAAATGTTCATCCTGACTGTGACTTGAACCTTGGGCCCTTTGCTTACAGGGTGGATGCTCTACCAGCTGAACTACCTGGCCACTTACACACCTTTCTAACCTATTGTGAGTTCAGTAACATGACAAGTATATAAAACTACATATATAGCTCACTTCCTCAAATACTTGTTGCTCTGCAGCTGGCACCTGCTTGGGGTGCTGACACTAACACCTTCATGCTGGGTGCTGTAATTGTTTATTCTTGTAGATAATTCTCTTGAGACAGAAACAAGATTTTCACCACTTTGGTACAATGTAAATGAGAATGAATCCAATATGGACAGATGTGCACAATGGTTTCGACAACACACACTTGGGTTTTGGTAGCATTATGCATAGGTTTCAATTCATGCTAACAAAGGCAACTTCTCATATATAATACATACTCATTTTCCACATTAGCCTCTGCTTTCGTTATTTTATTCAAAGTTTTTTCTGTTTCCATAAGTCTCTTCCTGATGTCTCTGACATTTTGCATCAGCAAATGTGGTGGTGCAGCATCCATTGAGCTCATGTTTAGTTTAACATGCCCCCTTTTCCCTGCTGTCCTCGTCACTTCTACTTTAACAGATGTTTCGAGATCGTTCACATAAGCATGTGTGTTTACTGTTTTGGGTCGGTCGAATGACACAGCAAGCTTGGGCTTGTTCATTTTCTTAGTTTTGACAGGACAGTTCGGTGATAGTCAGTATTGGGCTAATTTCACCTGACAGTGAATGATTTTCACACGAACATTCTTTAAAATATTGAAAAATAGTTTCATTAAGCAAACTATAAAACTTTCATCAAATAAATGAATTGTCATCGTATTTCATTTGAAAGTGATAGCCAGTGAAACGAAAGTAGACTATGGCCGCGTTTTCTTCCCATTGGTGGAAAAGTTGAAGGTCAAGGACTGAATTGGACTGGTATTATTTGCATAGCTTGAATCCTTGCAAATCCATTGTAAACCAGACTAGCCTCGACGACTTCCTTTTCCGGTTAGAAATTTAGCCCTCAGCCGAAGCTATCGGGGTTTCGAGGGAATAACTTCGAAATTCTCACAATGGTGAGCCAATTGTACCATATAATGTATTTAGAAAAAATGTCTGAATGTATTTGTGACAAAATATATTCTTTTCAAATGAAAGAACGTATGATGTACCAGATCCTTCTCGGATTGAATGCTGATACTCATGCTCTTCCGAAATAGTATGCTGTACCTCGTCAAATGTTTTTCACCACGCACAGAAAATAACTTATGACATGAGTAAATATCTTTATTTTGGAAACTAAACTTTCAGACTCTTTACTCATGCATCTTGGCGAAATGACAAGAAATTGTAAAAAGCTTGTCATTGACTCATATTTTGCCTTATGATGAGGTTAAATTAAAAAAAAATCCTGAAAGCAAACGCAGCCTTAATGACACAAGTTGAAAGATATCAAATGGCTATGTTGACCGTAAAGTATTTCAATACATTTTTCAAAACTTTGAAATATCGAGGATCCTTCTTAACTTGAATATTAAAGGACCATTAGAGCATTTGATATTTGTAATGGTATATCTTAAGTGACATTTGTGTTGAAAGTACATGACCATTATTACAGGTATCTCAGATGTACATATTATTTTAGCTTTTCTGTTTTTCATAGGAAAAAAAACCCTATTATTATTGTCATGTGTAGATGGCATTGTTGTTAAAAACCTGTCCCTTGTCCATAACTTGTAGAACTATTAAATGAATAATAATATCATGGATAAATGACATACTGTAAGTATGAGATACTGTAGAGTCGGCGCAATGGAAATTTGGACCGCTGAAAGAGAGCACCTCCTCATGGTGTGGCCTGGATGCTATTTATCAATATAGAATGATTAGAAAAATGACTTGTTCTATATGAGATAAATGGTAACTGATCGCTCTCATCTTTCTGCTAATATAATTTCCATTACGCGGAACATATAAGAATTAAGGAATTACACTGCGCCCGCTCTATGTTATCTCTTACTTACAATATCATATTTTTCAGTAAATAGTTTCATAAATTAAAAAGATTTTATGTCTAACAGTATTTGGTCACTAAACGTTATCGATAATTTAAAAGCCATAATATGATATAAATTTCCATTACGTGATTAGAATTTCCATTGTGCAGTCCAAATTTCCATTGCGCCAACTCTACAGTATCTCATACTTACAGTATGTCATTTATCCATTTCATTTCTTCATAAATTTCCATGTGCATATGTATACAAAGAGTTTTTGATCTTGCTAACTAAATTTTATAGCTTATTAAAGACATATTACAAATTAATTTCCATTGCGCGATGAGAATTTCCATTGCGCGGTCCAAATTTCCATTGCGCTGACTCTACAGTATCTCATACTTACAGTAGTCATTTATCCATTTTATTTCTTCATAAATTTCTATGTGTATATGTATACAAAGAGTTTTTGATCTTGCTAACTAAATTTTATAGCTTATTAAAGACATATTATTACAAATTAATTTCCATTGCGCGGTCCAAATTTCCATTGCGCCGACTCTACAGTATCTCATACTTACAGTAGTCATTTATCCATTTTATTTCTTCATAAATTTCTATGTGTATATGTATACAAAGAGTTTTTGATCTTGCTAACTAAATTTTATAGCTTATTAAAGACATATTATTACAAATTAATTTCCATTGCGCGGTAAGAAGTTCCATTGCGCGGTCCAAATTTCCATTGCGCCAACTGTTTTCGTCTCACAAATACAATATATGTCAGTGCCCCAGCTAGCCTTAAATAGCCGGGCGCGGCGCCCAGCTGCCCTTTTGTCACGCCCAGCATGTACCCTTTTGTCGGCAAATTGCCCCTGCCCTTTAGTCGGCAAATTGCCCCTGTCCTTCTATCGGCATGTGCCGCTTGTCATGTTAATCAAAAACTCCGGAAGTTAGAGTACACATCTGGGTGTCTATCAGCGAATCCGTTGCTATGAGCAACAGGTCATCATGGCTACCATTGCTGATGATTGTAGAGGAAAACCTACAACCCTTTAATAATGTTCACGGCTCGTGTTAATTTCGAAGAGAAAGTAAAAGTTGATTCTACGGGACTGTTTTTGAATACGAAAAAGATAGCCTAATTTGACATAAATATTCGTAATATTGCAGATCTGGCATTCTGCATCGACACATTATCATACTGTAATAATCTTTATAATTAATATTCAATTTAACTGCCTCTGACAGTTTTAATAGCATGTAAAAAGCATGCTTGAATATAACTTTGTTTACTTCCGGTACGGTATGGTTGAAGAAACATGCACCGATAAGTCTTGTTTACAGCAATAAAAAAATGGTCAAAAAGATTTAGTAGTGTTTTTAAACATGAATGATTGATATAAAAAAAACTTTAAATGCAGATTTTACACCATTATTTGAAATTAAGGCTGACTTTGTACTTACAAAATATGATCGTAGTGAAGTGGGTGGGGTAATGCATTGAAACAAAATTGCATTATTTAAAAAAAAATATAAAATATCAGATCTATTGAAAAAAATAAATGAATTTTCACATTTATAAATCATAAAAGACCTAATAACTTTGATTTAAAAAAGAGTTGATGAAACTGGTCTTGGAGATTAATTAAAATCAAATAATTTTCATGCAAAAAAATTTGAAACAGTTTTAATCTGAGTCTACACAAGCAACTTTTAATTAACTTCAAAATAATTTCTGTATTGTAAAAATCCTGTTAAATTGGAAAACATACCTTCATGTTTTAGTAAGTATTTTAAAAAATGTAAAAAAAAAATAAATAAAAAATTGGAATTTCATTATATTTTCTGAAAATATTAGAATTTATAAATATGTTTTTCCTCCAAACTGTATGTACACCTGTCCCTTCTGATGAAAAAGAAACCTCTTATAATATGGTGTTCATTATAAATTAATGTACATATGAAATAAATGGGGGATTTTCACAATATTCTGAGGGAAGAGTCTTGGATGCTCAATTTAATTGTTCTTTAGGCTAAATGAAATTGAAATGCCAGGTTCATATTATTTTCTGTTGGTATTATTTTTATTGATAATTTGTAATCAAAGAACGTTGATGCAAATTTGATTTTTTTTTAACTTTTGCACAAATATTTCCAAACAACTGTTCAAATCTCAACATAAATAAGTTTTTATTAATTTAAAAAAATGATTTAAAAGATATAAATGGACCACTGATCTACATAACTGTCTGAATCTGGAAGAAATGTACAAAAGCTGTTGTAAAACAAAATTTCTTGTCTGAAATTGAAAATGCAGGAGATGGCTTCTCAAGGGTTTGAAATTAAACAATTTTCTTGGGGTACCCCCCCCCCCCCCCCCCAATCGGCTCTACGCGCTCAAAGTGCCCTTTTAGGCACCACCACACGACCCTTTTCAAATCCTAGCTGGAGCACTGTATGTTACTTTTTCAATTAATATCTTCATAGATTTAAATGTTAATATGTATAAAAACAGTATTTGATCTTTATAACTCATTATATTAGCTTATTTAATAGCTAGAATGAAAAATAAATTTCCATTGCATATTTTAGGCCTACCCCTACATTCTTATCAAGGGCCATAACTCTTAGGTCAATTATTACCTAATTTATCTCCCATTTTAGTTAACAATCAAAACAGACAAGAGTTGGCATCTGCATGAGGTGCTCTCATTTTGTGTGCAATTGCAATCAAAAGAGTGTGTTCAATTTGCCGAACCAAATGCTAACAGCTATAAAGCTGCCTCAGTGCCCCCTTGAAAAGGTAGTAAATTTATCCCCCAGAAATCACTTGCTTTGGCATGGTTGTGTGCTATTACTGGTTTCCTAACCACAGCAGGAAGTTCTGCTCCTTGCAGTAAAGATGTGAATACGACTTTCTTGATAAGTAGTATTGTTTTAAAATAATGATTGGTAATGTTTTATGTTAGATTGAATTTAAAAATTTTGTATAAAAATTGTTGCAGGGGTTCGTTAAAGTTGTCAAGAACAAGCAGTACTTCAAGAGGTTTCAAGTGAAATTCAGGAGGAGGAGGGGTAAGAGTTTTTTTTTGTTTTTTTAACTTCTTAGCTCAACTGATTTTAGTGGATGTTTTCACTCCTAAGGGAATGGTGGCAGGGCCCTTTGATGAAGGAAATTAATACACATAACAAATTATACATTTCTATATCTGTATTCACTTAATAAAGTGATGTAAACATTAATATGCCGACAGATGAGTAACAGGTCAATTTTCTGTTTTGAAAAGGGAGGGGGGGGGCGAAGCTATAGGAAATTAATTTCAATGGAGAAAAGGGCAGAGAAAAACACTTATGACAGCATTCCCATTTATACCCTGTATCATAATCTTAATGTATAAGAAATCACGGGTGTAAAATTCCACAATTTAGAAAATTTCTTTGTAGTTTTCTTGATTTACTATCTCAGATATTGGAAGGGCTAGGCAAGGCAATCAATAATTTTAGGAATTTACTCCTCTGGAAATCAAACATATTTTTCTTTTCTTTTTTATATTTTTATAATATTTGTACATTAAACGAAATACTTCATTACAATCACTTTCATTTTTCAGAGGGAAAAACTGACTACTTTGCCAGGAAGCGTCTTGTTGTTCAAGAAAAAAACAAGTACAACACCCCTAAATACAGACTGATTGTCCGCTTTACCAACAAGGACATCATTTGTCAGGTAAAGTCCATTTCAGATTTATAGGTTCAAATACACTTGCAGCAATTTAATGTGCAGTTTGCACATTTCATGCACAATTTTGTCCAAAAAGAACCTATTCACTTTGATACATCTTAGCAACCCCCCAAATGGTCTGAATTAAACGACTCCCAGTCTTATGTGACAAGCGACCCTAATTACCTGTTCCCAGTGCGCTGTTTTGTCTGTATTTACCGACTTTCACACCTTTTATAATCAGCATCATACGACGTGGAGGCAGCCATTTTGTTTACCAGTGGTTGTTTTGCGGATGTTCGATTGCACGACAGGTGTAAATGTTCTACTGCTTCCGCAAGTCAAGTGAAATACAGCAGTTTTTTTCACACCTTTAGTATCCACATGCATTTGCATTGTTACCTTAGTTATAGTTTGAGTAATACAGTACAGCTCCGGCATATCGCGGTCTTCGGGGTCCAAGCCCAAATACCGCAATATAGTGGACCGCGTAGTAGGTTTGAGAATGCTATATGTGTCTTTGTGATAGTCGTAAATTCTTGAAAAACCCTAATATAAAGCAATAAACATTATTTATTTATAGACTTATTTAGTTATTTTAAATAATTCCATAATCATCAATTCTTTTGTTTTTTGTTGGGTTTTTTTTTTTTGCACTGTAATTTCCGATGATTCAGATTCAGAGAGCAGTGTGTACGGTATGGTGATGTGAAGCGGTTACGTTACTGTTCAGCATATCTCATCATAATAAATTATACGCCGTTCATTGTTTGTCAAAACAATGTCGGTGTGAAAATTGCCATTCCACTACAATTTATCGCTATTTGTAATTAAGCTGAGGTGAACTTATTATGATGTATCGATATGAGGAGCCCTGTTAATGTTTAATGAAACAAATTACCAGGTAACGCTGATCTAATTATCATTTATTGTTTTCTTCCGGTGAAAAAGATTGGCTATTTTCCGGGACTTTTTAATCCATGGTAAAAATATGTACGCTAGCATAATAAACAAAAATACCATTACTAAGGTTGGATTTTAGACAATGTTTGTGTATTTTATCGAGTATCTGCTTGGTATTGAATGTCCATACCAATTAAATGCTGATTACTGTGGTTGGATAATTATACCTACAAACCTGCATTGTTGCCGATCATTAACACTCGATTGCGTAATCATCAACTGCCCCAAAACACAATAGCTTACCACCTGGGGTGTTTAATTGTTATCACTTCCGCGTGTCAGTGCACTAGCATGTTAAATACTGACCGAGAAACTCTTTTAAATACATATAAAGGAGATTCGCGGTAAGCCTATGCAAATGACGCGATATATTTTTGGGGTCCACAGATCAACCGCAATATATTGGTCAACGCGAAATAGCAGTCCGCGATATAGCGGAGTTGTACTGTAATCTGAAACTATGGACACCTTCTAGTTTGTTTTTCGCAAGTCTCTTAACAAAGGGTATTTGAAGTACAAAATTATCATGAACCAAACAGCTCTGTCCAAAACGATACTAACTTGGCAAAATTTCGTCTGATTGTATTGACAACAATAAACTAACTTTATATTTATGGGAAGTCACAGTAATGACGATGGAAACATCGCATTTGTTTGCATGTCGTCAGTTACTTGATATGTAAAGCGCAGTACAGGATTTCTGATTGAATCGTAAGAAAATGTAAACAGCAGAGATTGTATGCACATAAATGGAAAACTTCGTAAGCATTTATTGTACAAAACCATGATAGAAATCACAAATAGACGGCAATTTACAGGCAAGTGTGTACGATCAAGCTTTAATATCAATTTTACGCATGAAATATGTATTGTGTACCCTACCCTTAGACTTTGACAATTTACGGCTCTCTAGTGGGTGGGGTAAAGTTTGGGAAAATACGAAATAAATAATTTCTCATGTACATTGTATTGTGTGCACCCCCTCCTTCAGAAACAAAATATAAGTAAGAATTGTGCAGTACACAGAATATAATTTGTATAAATTCATCTATATGTGTAACAGATTCTGTTGTATTATACATAGAACTACATGTGTGTATCTGTTTTTAACTCATTCTGCTGTGTAAAGAACGTCAGTTCAATAAAAATTGTTTAAAATTTTGAGACTGTTTTTAAAGACTCCCTGTCATATGTGACCTTTTCTTGAAAGTCCCATTGAAGGTCACATATGAGAGTCTCGACTGTATATATCAAATTTTTAAAGAAAGGCTCTCCTGTAAGAGTTAAGCCGAGCACATGTATTGGGCATAGCACACTTGTCTGATTGGTCATTCACATCACCAATGGGCAATGTAATATTACTTTTATGTCCAGCAGTTTTACATGTCTGTGCAAATGTATTGTCGATTAGAATTATGGGTGTAGTAGATTGGGATACGGTACCACAGAATAAAAAAAAAAAGTAGAAAAAATAAACAACAGTTTCGGGGTGGTAGTTCGGTGTTTTTAATTACCATTTGAAAAAATTTAAGGCAACCCTTTTACATCCAGTCTTAAAGGATCTATGCCATTTCAACTTTGCAGATAGCGTATGCCAGAGTGCAGGGTGACGTGATCATTTGCGCTGCCTACTCTCACGAGCTGCCTCGTTATGGTGTCAAGGTCGGGCTAACCAACTATGCCGCTGCATATTGCACTGGACTGCTTATCGCAAGAAGGGTGAGTACTAGCCATTGGGGTAATTGCTAACATGTGTAGTGAATAAAAATGACAAGAAGTATTAGAGAGTAAACAGAATATAGATCAAAATAATTATACAAATTTGTGAAGGAAAACACATTTATAGTGCTTCCATAAATGCATATATAGGTTTGATTTTGAAGTATGGAACAAACATCACAGGTGTTCATGTCATAGCAGAGTTTGGACAGTAAGTTTAAATTGTACCCGTATCCAGGAGACTTGTTTCAAGGTTTTACTCTCTGACATCTACAAGTTCAACATAATATTTTAGAATATTTAAAACTGAATACTTCTATTTTCTAGTTTTTTGGTCTGTGTATGATGATTGCATAGTTCAGCTGATAGTTTGTGATGAACATTTTGTCAGTCTTTCGCTCCTATCTGAAACAGACCCGTCAGTCAGTTTGTCTGCCAATATTCAAGGATGAAATCACAGCTTACTCTTACACATTCACAATGATATTTTGTCACTTACATGGGGTATATCACCATCCCTGGTGGCCGAGTGGTGAGAGTATCCGCCTCGGGTGCATGAGGTTGTGGGTTTGATCCTCAGCCGTGACATACCAAAGTCATAAAAAAATGGTACTGTTATAGCTCCCTTGCTTGGCGCTCAGCATATAAGGGTAGTTGCAGGACTGGTTGGCTTCAGGATAATGTGACTGGGTGTGGTATCATGCCACATGTCTACGGTGTGATACTGCAGTGTGGCAGCACTATATCCGTCTCAAGTAGACATCATCTCCAAATGACTGAAATACTGTCTCTGGGATGTTAAACCCAACAAACAAACAAACATGGGGTATATTGTCATTATCTTTAAGATGAGTTCATTGCTTGTAACCAACACCTGGAATAGTTTACATTTTTTGTTTTTCCTATACACTTGTAATGTATATTATTTTGGATGGGGGCATGCAGTTGATTCAACCTGATTTATGTAATGTATATAGTATATAAGGGTCTGTGTATGATGATTGCATAGTTCAGCTGATAGTTTGTGATGAACATTTTGTCAGTCTTTCGCTCCTATCTGAAACAGACTCATCAGTCAGTTTGTCTGCAAAAATGAAATGATGAAAACACAACTTATTCTTTAACATTCACATATAATATTTTGTAGCCAACATGAGTATATATTGTGTTAAACACATGTCCTTAAAGTAACACATGGTATAGTTTACCGAATATCTTGCTTTTTTGGTTGTGATCTAATGCATATCTTTGGGGTGGGGGGGAATTAAACCTGATATATGTATAAGTATGTATTATTTTAGGGGTCTGTGTATGATGATTGCATAGTTCAGCTGATAGTTTGTGATGAACATTTTGTCAGTCTTTCGCTCCTATCTGAAACGGACTCATCAGTCAGTTTGTCTGCAAAAATGAAATGATGAAATCACAGCTTACTCTTACACATTCACAATGATATTTTGTCTTTGACACAGAGTATAATGTCATTAAAATGTGTCCATTGCTTGTAACTAACACGTGGTATAGTTAACCTTGTATTTTTCCTGTACAGTTGTATATTTTTTGGGGGTGGGGGAATGCAGTTGATTGAACCTGATTTATGCAATGTATATAGTTAAGGGTCTGTGTATGATGATTGCATAGTTCAGCTGATAGTTTGTGATGAACATTTTGTCAGTCTTTCGCTCCTATCTGAACAGGCCCATCAGACAATTTGTCTGCCAATATTAAAAGATGAAATCACAGCCTTTTCACAGAGGAACAGATAAGCTGCGTATCTGCGTAATTTACGCAAATAAAATGGAGCAATACACTAAACATATCAATTTTGTGCATACCATTTATGCATGAAAAAACGGCTTCACTCAATTCTTTTTAATTCCTTGTGTATTGAATTTCATTGATGCTGATGTTTTAACAGCTGATTGTCCCTTCCTACTTTAAAGTGTATTGCCTTCAAGAACCATTGATCATTTGACGTTAGTACATTCAAAATTTCAAGAGCATCTGGTGACCTTGATGACATAACAGTATTGTCGATAGTACCCCAGCCCATCAATAGTGGACTGAGCTAAAATGCACTATATCATCTTTGTTGGGTTATCTTTTTTTAGTGCTAAGACGTTTATGCAACTTAGAAATTAATTATATGCAACACAGAGAATAAAATCATTTTAACATGAGAATATATTTCTTTTTAGCTCACCTGGGCACAACATGCTTAAGGTGAGCTTTTGTGATGGCCCGTCGTGCGTCATCAAAAATTTGGCTTGTTAACACTCTAGAGGCCATATTTTTAGGCCAATCTAATGAAACTTGGTCAGAATGTTTGTCTCCATGAAATCTTGGGCAAGTTCGAAATTGGGTCATGTGTGGTCAAAAAGTAGGTCATGAGGTCAAATCTTATAAAAAACCTTGTTAACACTCTAAGAGGCCACATTTTTGGCCCAATCTTCATGAAATATGGTCAGAATGTTTGTCTCCGTAAAATCTTGGACAGGTTCGAATTTGGGTCATGTGGGGTCAAAAAGTAGGTCATGAGGTCAAATCTTAGAAAAACCTTGTTAACACACTAGAGGCCACATTTTTTGGCCCAATCTTCATGAAACTTGGTCAGAATGTATGCTCCATAAAATCTTGGACAAGTTCGGGGTCAAATCTTATAAAAACCTTAATACTCTAGAGCCAACATTTTTGGCCCAATCTTCATGAAACTTGGCCGAAATGTTTTTCTCCATAAAAACT
This sequence comes from Solen grandis, assembly GCA_021229015.1. NCBI lineage: Eukaryota > Metazoa > Mollusca > Bivalvia > Adapedonta > Solenidae > Solen > Solen grandis. The sequence goes on along the minus strand of CM037789.1, from coordinate 63,124,767 downwards.
TCGACAAGTTTCGAATTTAGGTAATGTGGGGTCAATCTTAAAAAAAAATCCTTGTTAACACTCTAGAGGCCATATTTTTGGCCCAATCTTCATGAAACTTGGTCAGAATGTTCGTCTCCATAAAATCTTGGACAAGTTCTTATTTGGGTCATGTGGGGTCAAAAAGTAGGTGAATATAAAAAATCCAACATATGTTGCTCATTTATAATCAGGTGAGCGATTCAGGGCCATCATGGCCCTCTTGTTTCAATTATGCCACATTTGTCGCAAGAATTAGACCTTAATATCTTTACCTTCTGGAGAGAAAAACAAAATGCCACTTCGAGGTAGAAAATCAAGTTCTAAGAAACCATCCCTTACAAGTAACCAAAATATCATTCTCAGGTTTTGTAGTTTAAGCCACCCTTTAACCCTTTCCCTCATATAGACTCATTTTGACGCACTCAGTAGGTACCACATAAAGCCTGATCTGCAGAATACCACACTTAAACCTTACCAAATTTAATTATAAAATCCTCATTTCCAGACCACTGAGGAGCAGTGAACAGCATAAAACCTGATCAGCCTATGAGTTACTCGCAGGCTGATCTGGTTTTATGCTGTTCGCATTGGTCTTTTCATGGTGTCCTCTATGAGGAAAAGGGTTAAAGGTAAGAAATAGTTTCACTCAAAAAGTTATATTTACAGTAAAAAGTACTCATAAGAAACGGGTTTCACTCAAATAATACAAAAACAGGGAGTGATCACTCAATTGAAACCATTTCTCATCTGTTCCTCTGTTTTCACATTCACTTGTTATATTTTGTATTTAACACAATAGCATATGTTGTAGCTAATACGTCCTAAAAGATGACATTGTCTACTAAGATCATGTGTATTTTGAAAATGCAATTGAAACCCTTTAATCTCTTTAAAAAAAAGCAGCAATAAATTGAACTAGATTTATGTATAAGCATGTTTTTTAGGGGTCTGTGTATGATGATTGCATAGTTCAGCTGATAGTTTGTGATGAACATTTTGTCAGTCTTTCGCTCCTATCTGAAACAGACCCATCAGTCAGTTTGTCTGCAAAAATGAAATGATGAAAACACAACTTATTCTTTAACATTCACATATAATATTTTGTAGCCAACATGAGTATATATTGTGTTAAACACATGTCCTTAAAGTAACACATGGTATAGTTTACCGAATATCTTGCTTTTTTGGTTGTGATCTAATGCATATCTTTGGGGTGGGGGGGGGGATTAAACCTGATATATGTCCTGATATATGTATAAGTATGTATTATTTTAGGGGTCTGTGTATGATGATTGCATAGTTCAGCTGATATTTTGTGATGAACATTTTGTCAGTCTTTCGCTCCTATCTGAAACGGACCAATCAGACAATTTGTCTGCCAATATTAAAGGATGAAATCACAGCTTACTCTTACACATTCACAGTGATATTTTGTCTTTGACACAGAGTATAATGTCATTAAAATGTGTCCATTGCTTGTAACTAACACGTGGTATAGTTAACCTTGTATTTTTCCTGTACATTTGTATATTTTTTGGGGGTGGGGGAATGCAGTTGATTGAACCTGATTTATGCAATGTATATAGTTAAGGGTCTGTGTATGATGATTGCATAGTTCAGCTGATAGTTTGTGATGAACATTTTGTCAGTCTTTCGCTCCTATCTGAAACGGACCCATCAGACAATTTGTCTGCCAATATTAAAGGATAGATTCACAGCTTACTCTTACACTTTCACGTATTTTGTAGCTAACACAGTAGCATAATGCTTATTTTGAAAATGCAATTAATTGAACCCAATTTATCTCTCATAGACAGTTAATTTTAACTAGAATTATGTATAAGCATCTTTTTTAGGAGTCTGTGTATGATGATTGCATAGTTCAGCTGATAGTTTGTGATGAACATTTTCAGTCTTTCGCTCTTTTCTGAAATAGACCCATCAAGGAGGTCTTGAAAATTTAGAGATCAGGCAGGAATTTTTTTTTTCAGTTTCCAACTTGTACCCATGCTTTTTTCAGTTAAGAAAATTTATCCTTACCGACGTTGTGGTCTATTTCAGTTGTTGAAAAAACTGAAGTTGGACGGTATCTACGTGGGACAGGAGGAGGTTGATGGTGACGAGTTCTATGTGGAGGATGTGGATGATAAACCTGGTGCCTTCCGCTGCTACCTGGACGTTGGGCTGGTGAGGACCACCACTGGTGCCCGTGTGTTTGGGGCCATGAAGGGTGCCGCTGATGGTGGCCTTGACATCCCACACAGGTTGGTACTTGTATTATGAGATCGTCTCATTTCCACTAAACTACATAAGCAATAGCATAGCTATATCAGTTCATAAGCAGTTCAGTACCAACCGTCTCCAATTTCTGATAAAGGGTTTATGATTCCACTGACAGCCTCTACTGATTTCATTGTTCTGTTCAATTTTTGCCCTGATCTGAAACAGTTGGTGTTGAAGGAATCAGTAATATAATGCTCTTTTGTGTGGACCACCCTTAAATAATGGCAATTCAAGTTCTTTTGTAAGAGAAGAACAATACAAAATGATATAGAGTGAATCAAACTTTACTGATACATGACACACAAGTGGGGCAGTGGCTTCCAACGGTTAAAGCAAGGGACAGTTGCTTTGGACTAAATGATTCATAAATTAGAAGAAATCTTAACCCATAATCCCACAGTTAACAAATGTAGAACAGCGAAATATTTTGCACATGAAGACTTCCCAAATGACTGAAATATTGTCAGTGGAATTTGAAGTTTACACTTCTGTTGTTGACCCACATGGAAATATATACCCCTAGGTTTTGGGAGCATCCAAAGACTGTTTATTTACAACTATTGCAGATTTAAAAGAAGAAAGATGAGAAAAACTTAATTTGTAAAATCTGTCAGCCATTGACTGTTTGTGATGATTTAATAGTTCAGCTGATATCATTGATGTCAACTTTTCGCCCCTATCTGAAACAGTTGGTGCTGAAAGCAGTAGAAATTTGGCTGCATCGTCTCCAAATAACCAAAATACTGTCAGTGGGACGTAAGATCCAATAAACATTACAGCTAAACATGCTTAACATTTTCTGGTCCTGATTAGTATGATCTGAATAATTTGAATGACAAATGATGTTTAAACCATATATGTTTTCACTTAAAAGCATTGAGGAATACTTATCAAATCATATCCATTCTTCAAAAGCTAGGTTAAGTATGTAACAGCTGTTTTAATAGCTTTCTTTTTGTAAAAAAAAATAATAAAAAATAACATTCAAAATATCCGGGTATCATGTTAACTTTTTTGAGAGCTGGACCAGTGGTCCAGTAACTTGGAAGACCTACTAGACCTGAAGTAAACTGAACTAGATCATACAGACACATTTAATACATATTTCATTGCTTTTGCAACTTTAGCTTGGTTAACCTGCACAGTATACATGAGTGTGCACATGTGCATGAATGTTTGTAGGCGGGTTAATCAAGGTAACGAGTGAAGCCTTTGCAATATATGTCTTGAAACTTGGCCATAATGTAGGACGGAGGTGGAACTAAGGTCTTATGACTTTTTTTTTTTCTTTTCTTTTTAGCTCACCTGAGCACAAAGTGCTCAAGGTGAGCTTTTGTGATCGCCCGTTGTCCATCGTCCATCGTCCGTGCGTGCGTCCGTCGTCAACTTTTCGTTCAAACGACTTCTCCTCCTAAACCACTGGATGGCTTTTGACCAAACTTCACAGGAATCATCCTTATCATGACCTCTATCAAAGTTGTTCAAATTATTTTGATTGGATGAATAAGTAGGTCACAGGAGCTAAAAATAGATTTTTAAAATGCAATCTTAGAAAATCTTCTCCTGCAAAACTGTAAGGCCTAGAGCTTTAATAATTGGTATGTAGAATGGTCTTATGAACATCTACAAAAGTTGTTCAAATTATGACCCTGGGGTTAGAATTGGCCCTGCCCCGGGGGTCACTTTATTTACATAGGCTTATATAGGGAAAACTTAGAAAAATCTTCTTCTCCGAAACCGTATGGCCTAGAGCTAAGATATTTGGCATGTAGCATTGTCTAGTGGATCTCTACCAAGATTGTTCAAATCATGGCCCTGGGGTCAAAATTGGCCCCGCCCCGGGGGTCACTTTATTTAACATAGGCTTATATAGGGAAAACTTAGAAAAATCTTCTTCTCCGAAACCGTATGGCCTAGAGCTAAGATATTTGGCATGAAGCATTGTCTAGTGGATCTCTACCAAGATTGTTCAAATCATGACCCTGGGGTCAAAATTGGCCCCGCCCTGCGGGGTCACTTTCTTTAACATAGGCTAATATTGGAACAAATCAAGAAAAATCTTCTTCTCTGGAACCATATGGCCTAGAGCTTAGATATTTGGCATGTTCAAATTATGGCCCTGGGGTCAAAATTGGCCCCGCCCTGGGGGTCACTTTCTTTAACATAGGCTAATATTGGAACAAATCAAGAAAAATCTTCTTCTCCGAAACCGTATGGCCTAGAGCTAAGATATTTGGCATGAAGCATTGTCTAGTGGATCTCTACCAAGTTTGTTCAAATCATGGCCCTGGGGTCAAAATTGGCCCCGCCCCGGGGGTCACTTTATTTACATAGGCTTATATAGGGAAAACTTAGAAAAATCTTCTTCTCCGAAACCGTATGGCCTAGAGCTAAGATATTTGACATGAAGCATTGTCTAGTGGATCTCTACCAAGATTGTTCAAATCATGGCCCTGGGGTCAAAATTGGCCCCGCCCCGGGGGTCACTTTATTTAACATAGGCTTATATAGGGAAAACTTAGAAAAATCTTCTTCTCCAAAACCGTATGGCCTAGAGCTAAGATATTTGGCATGAAGCATTGTCTAGTGGATCTCTACCAAGATTGTTCAAATCATGGCCCTGGGGTCAAAATTGGCCCCGCCCTGGGGGTCACTTTATTTAACATAGGCTTATATAGGGAAAATTTAGAAAAATCTTCTTCTCCGAACCGTATGGCCTAGAGCTAAGATATTTGGCATGAAGCATTGTCTAGTGGATCTCTACCAAGATTGTTCAAATCATGGCCCTGGGGTCAAAATTGGCCCCGCCCTTGGGGTCACTTTCTTTAACATAGGCTAATATTGGAACAAATCAAGAAAAATCTTCTTCTCTGGAACCATATGGCCTAGAGCTTAGATATTTGGCATGTAGCATTGTCTAGTGGATCTCTACCAAGTTTGTTCAAATTATGGCCGTGGGGTCAAAATTGGCCCTGCCCTGGGGGTCACTTTCTTTAACATAGGCTAATATAGGAATATATCTAGAAAAATTTTCTTCTCTGGAACCTTATGGCCGGGAGGTTTGATATTTGGCATGTAGCATTGTCTTATGATCTCTACCAAGTTTGTTCAAATAATGGCCCTGGGGTCAAAATTGGCCCCGCCCAGGGGGTTTCTTTCTTCAGCATAGGCTAATAAAGGAAAAAAATCTAGAAAATTTTCTTCTCTGAAATCATATGGCCGGAAGCTTTGATATTTGGCATGCAGCATTGTTACCTTGATCTTTAACCTATCTTTTGTAACTTTATGGTGGGACATTTTATCTTTACTCAGGTGAGCGGATTAGAGCCCTCGGGCTCTTGTTTTTTCATGCAGCTGGTCCTAAATATTAAGCACTTTGGGTATCAAAGAGGAACCCTATTTTATTGACCAATTAGTGAAAGGAACCTTTTCTCTTAACCAATCAAGTAACTCTTTCTAAACAAACTTGTAAAATCTGTCAGCCATTGACTGTTTGTGATGATTTCATAGTTCAACTGATATCATTGATGTCAACTTTTCGCCCCTATCTGAAACAGTTGGTGCTGACAGCAATAGTAATGCAGCACATGCTTAACATTTTCTGGTCCTGATTAATACTATTAGAATAGACCAAATATTTTTTGATCAATGATGTTCAAACGATATGGTTTCATTTAAAGGCATTGAGAAATACTTAATATCAAATCAAATGCATTCTTCAAAAGCTAGGTAAAGTATGTAAAGTGATCCAGTAACTTGGAACTGAACTAGATCAAAGTGTAAAACGCATACAGATTCAGGTCTTACTTAGATCATTAATATCTAAACATTTTTTTCCAAATTCCATGTAGGTAAACAATTTGTTTCGTGTCATCTTTTCATAGTTTCTTTGATTCTTCTTTACCATTTTACTCATTACTGTCATCGTCTTCTTTTTTTTTGTTGCTGGATGAAAAGACTGACATTTTGGTATTGGCTGCACATTGAGGTTAAATCAAACCGTAATAAGGTCTGCTGTTGTTAAACTTGGGGACCCCAACATAAAAAAAAAAATAGCTTTGTGATTAACTTGCATCTCTCGCATTTCTAAAATGAATATTATAAACAATAATACAAAACTTTGTAAACATTATAAAATGAGAAGTTACATGAATAAATGAGCATTCTTTGGTTAGTATAATGACACTGAACATTTGGATATTGTGTGTAGGAAAGCCTCATTCTGAAACCACCAGCCAATAAGTGAATGCATGTCAAGGTCTGCTATATATAACACTTACGGGTTTCTCAAGAAACTGTATCAACAAGGGTCAACAGTTTGACCAGTGATACAATTATTTTTGTGCTTTTGATTCATTAATTTGCAGAATTTTGGTGAGCTTTGACCCATATAGGACACAACCGATCAGTCTTGCTAGCCTAGGACTTGGCCAGACCAAACCATCAATCTACTAGTGACTGTTGTTTGCTCTGGCCTGAAAGTCGAAACCTGAATATTTTGATCTTGGTGTTAATGTTAAATCAACCTCTGAAAAGCCATTGTTACTCACTCTATAATCTTATCAATAAAATAAACCTTTGGCTCTTGAATTTGTGATTGCAATGTCAATTTTTAACAGTATTCTAAAGACAGGCCTTTTTTGTGTTTTACAGCACAAAAAGATTCCCAGGTTATGATGCTGAGAGCGGTGAGTTCAGTGCTGATGTTCACCGTGACCACATCTTTGGAAAGCATGTAGCAGAATACATGCGCAAGCTGCAGGACGACGATGATGATGCCTACAAGAAGCAATTCTCCCAGTACATCAAGAATGGAATCAACCCAGACACTGTACGTTTTGATGTCTTGCCATCTGATGTGTCACGATTTTTAAACCAGAATATTATTGCTGTGAAATTTCTCACACTGATCCAGTGAAGTAATGTGAGCATGAATGACGAGTCATGAATAACTCAGAAGTCTGTGCTTGAAATCCACTGAGTCTAGGGCAGTGAAACCTTACATATTCATTTCTCAACCAATCTTTAAATTATGTCATTGGCTATCTCTTATGGCTGATGCAAACCTTGTTGTTCAGGAATTAAGGCCCTTGAAGTATAGAAAATGCCAGATTTACACTTTAGCTTCTACATTGATAAGGCAGTCTTGTTTAAACTTGGTCAGTGTTGACTGCTTTGATATCATTGATGCTCAGGTGAGCCATATAGGGCCATTGTGGCCTACTTGTTTACTTTGGTTTAGGTTGAGAAATAAATATATTTTGATATGAAATATAAAAACATGTGATGTGTATTGAATTGTTGTAGGTTGAGGCATTGTACAAGAAGGCACATGAGAACATCCGTGCTGACCCAGAACCCAAGTCACGCGGCCCACGCGAAGTGAAGGTCAAGAGGTATGTATCGGCTTACCTGGCTAACTAGGGTACCTCCACGATTGTCTGTCTAGAGTCCTGATAGTTGTGTGCCTTTTAGCTCACTTGACCACTTCGTACATTTGTCATCCACAATTTGTTTACACAAGCATTCACTAATCAAGCAATCTTTGTTGAACTTGACTAGATTTTCATGTATAAAGTCATTAAGGATCCGTCAATTGAAATTGATTACGGTTGATATTGCACTATTAGGTATTAGGTGAAGAGATTTCCAAGAATGTTAGACTACTTTTTGTGTCACCTGCTGTAAGCAAAGGTGAAATATAGGGATCACTTTTCCGTCTGTCTCTCACACATTTCTTCCGTCATGCTTCAGCAGGTGACACTTTTTGTCTAACACTCTTCCTCATTTATTCAGCAGTATTGAACAGACTGGGCCATAATCTTTTGGTCAGTTTTGATTATAGTTGTTGTTTTTTTAGCCAGTTTTGACCTTGTTTACAATCTGGCATCCATTTTATTCAGCATCTGGAAATTGAGACACTGTTTTTTGCCAAAACCTCTCAGCCTAGTTGTTCTGGCGAATATAGCACTTGTTAATCCAGGAATGATAATTTAATAATTGTAAAGCTCGAAATTTAAAGGGAAAAAATTATTTAATAAAAGAATAATGATAATATAGATAAAAATGCAGATTTTTATGCTTTAGATTTTCTTGATCTAAATAATAATGATAAACTGTTTTATGTGTGTTACAGATGGAACCGTGCCAAGATGTCGAAGGCACAGCGTGAGGACAGAGTCAAACAGAAGAAGGCAGCATTTATGAAGAAGCTGCAGGCTGATGATGATGAATAAACTGTTGATTCTGTAGTCAAGTGCAAGTAACATCAATAAAGCACTCCCTGAAGAGAGATGTGTGTTCATGTTGTAGTCATGTCCAATACCAGTGATGTTTTGGAAGTTTCTAGCAGCTTCGTACACATACATATCTACATCATCCACACAGTGGGATATGGATTTTATCTCAATGATAGATTACAGTATTTCATCTGTTAGCACTAAATTGTGTTAACTTGTCTCTGTATTTGTTAGCCTGCGCAAGCAATTGAGATATAAATCTAATAAAATATCAGAGGCATCTGTGCTATGGAAACATTTTAGATAACCTTTTCCAAAGGTGAGCTGTTTTGACCAATGAATGACCGGCGTCTTGTCGACTTGTACGTCATCAACATATATCTAATACAACATCTCCTAAACCACTGGGTCAGTTTCATAAAACTTTACAGGAATGATCCTTGGATGGTCCTCTTCCAAAGTTCTAAGAATTCCCATGCCAAAATCTAAAGTATTAACTGGATTTTTTTTTTTTTTTCTTTTTCACAGATGTTCCTTTGGTCACTCTCTACCAAGATTGTTAAAATTATTTTGGATCCTTTGAAAATCAGGGGTGGAGATTGTTTTCCTTATACAGTTGAGACTCATCTCAACATCAAGGAAACCATCATTTTTATGTTGAGATATGAGTATGTCGACATGAATTTATATGTAACTGGAACTATGTGATCATAATACATAAACAATCATTCACGAAACGCACATGTACTTGACACAATTTGTCTATATAGGTCCTATATGCCTAATAACAATCTTGTCTTATATGTTATGACATGAACTTAGTTTTGCTGGAGTTGATGATGCAAGTTTCTTTGGTATACTAGCTGCTAATATACTAAAAGTTTGCTAAGCACCACCCGCTATTTTCCCATAGAGTCACATGAAAACACATGCTGATTGTAATGCTATGAACCTGAAAGGAAAGCGTTAGCTGACAATTTTACGCATATTTTTTGTCAAAATGATGGAAAAGAGACTCAAAAATGAGTTACGATTTAGCCAATTCCTGTCCTTATTTGCAAAATTCACAAAAGTGTGTTTTTTGCAAGAAATGGCATATTATAAATGGAAGTTAAATCTTGTAATCAATACAGAAAAAAATGACCATGAACAGGCCAACATCGTCACAAATATCCTTAAAAGTATTCCATTTAGAAAACAAATATTTGAAGATCAAAGTTCTGAATTTAGCTGACTTTAAATTTTAAGGTGTTTTCTCAAAATTCGCACTTTCTATTTATGATTAATTCCCAGTATTTAGGATCCAAGGCTTATTTCTTTTAACTGGTAGTAAGTTTGGTACATAAACAATACTTCTGCATAAAAGCAAGATTTGTTTTAATCTAAAATTTAATGTATCATGCCTTTAAAGTCGCTTGTCTAAGCATGCAACGCTACGGGAAAATAGCTGATGGTGCTTAGCAAACTTTGAGTAGTATACTACCAAAGATCACTTTAGTCATGAAAATAGTTCACACTTTATATAAGTTTGTTAATCTAACATCAATTTATTCCATTCCAAACATTACAGTTTACAACATTTTAATGTTATAATTGACACTAATTTACATGACGCCAGGTCACCTAGAAATGCATATCGGTTTAACCAGTGAAAAGCTCTACAAACCTTAGACAAATCTTGCTTTCAATAGTTTCCCTAATTAACAACCTCCGACAAACAAATTTGGTCGGGGATATACCTGTTTTGGAGTCCTGTTAATTGCATTGGTTGGGGACATAATCTACAAAAGTGAAAACTTTCTATGGTGATACTGAATATTCACATGTATGTGGGCGAGTTGACCACGTGTCAAGGTAAACTCGAGTGAGAATTTATTCATTGGGACCAAGGAAATACATAGAGATATAAAAAATGTCTAGATCAGAATGGATTTTACATATATATTATAGAGAAAAAGTCTGGACTTTCAAAGTATGTCCAGATATACTAAATGTCAAGACTCAAGATATAATGTCGAGACTTGCGATGTCGACGCGAGTCTCAAATGTTTGTGTATGGTACAAATTTGGAAGCACTTGCTGAAAGTTTTTTAGGCGCAGATAATTCATGGGTGACTTGCCACCAACATTGTAAAATTAATTGGATCCATCAAAAAACATGGTCACTAGAAGAGGGAGCCTTTTTCCCCTTCTATGGATGTTTGAAAAAAATGACAAATCTTTTCCAAAAGTACTAGCTGGAATTCAAAGAATTTTGGAACAGATGTTCCTTGGATCACTCTTTATGAAACTAGGTACACGTGTATATCATGATGTGATCAATGTAATGGCCCATTATTCCTCTAAAAACTGAAAATTCTTTGGATAGAAAAACAAAATGTATGTTACAGATATGTTTAGAGATGTAATGAGTACAAAATCGTTAAAGACAACATTACTTCAATGTATAAATAAGAAGTTTTTGCTGAAGTGCATTCCATTTGTTTAGAAAAATAGCTTATTTGCATATTCTGCATATCTTTGTCCATTTCCTTGCGTTTTCTGTTGACCCCTCATATACGAATCACAAGTGCATAAATAGATGATGTAGCAGATAAACAAATTGTTATTTGGTGAAGTTTTTTCAAATTCAAATTACTGTTCTCAAGAATATTCGCCAATGTAAAAAATAATGAGTATTTTGACATCCATACAAAACGTAAAATTATGTGATTTGATCAGCATTTTCATTGCATTTATCTGTTACTTTGCAGCAGATATTGAAACATAAGGACTATTTGCGTTTGTCAACAATATACCAATGTTACTCTATCTTTTCTTTTTAATGAAAATTGTATCATAATGAGATAAAATGGGCTTTTAATATTTATGCAAATTTATGAAAACTTATAATTCACAGCTGCCAATCTTTGTTAAATAAGTCCCTGATATTGATACCTGCTCACCATAACAGACTTGTGAAAAAGGTAATATAGCAAACAAAGCACATTTTTTTTTTATAGAAGTCAAATATACTCTTTCCTGGAAATACCCATGTAATATCTCTCTCTGGAAATGGCAGAAACCACATTGGACACATAGTTTAGAAAAAGAAAAGTACAATAAAGTTCCAGTACATTTAAAGTTAAAAATTGTAACAGAAAAATATAATTTTGCATAATTCTTTTAAAGAAGGATTTAAATTTCACAAAAGCATGTAACAAATCGTCCAATTTTTGAGAAGTCACTTTTTATATCTTATCTTATTATCAGCTGAAAATATATCTTATAATAGAACAATTCCATCAAAATGGAACATTATCGAGTTTCATGTAAAAAAAAGAAAAGAACTAGAAATGTGTCTATAGGACACGAATGCCCCCACCAAAGTGCTTTGTCACGAATCTGATATATGTTTGTTGCGTTTAATGTCCCACCAACAGTATTTCAGTCATTTGGAGACTGTCTGCTTGAGACAGATATAGTGCTGCCACACTGCAATATCACATCATAGACATGTGGCATGATAGCACACCAAATCACATTACCCTGACACTAGGCCAAACAGTCCTGGAACCACCCTTATACTGAGCACCTAGCAAGGGAGCTATACCAGTACCATTTTTATCAACTTTGGTATGTCACAGCTGGGGATTGAACCCATGACCTCCCCCTCCAGAGGCAGACGCTCTAACCACTCAGCCACCGGAGACAGTAATCTGAAATATGATTCTAGCCAGGAGAAGATGATCAAAGGAAGTAAGTAACAAAAATGTACAAAAGAAAACAAAGGTCATTCAATGCTTTTAATCAAATTAAAAATATACAATATAACATTTTTGGCCTGCTATAGCCAATTAAACATCGGTTGGTTGGTTTTGTTCTCAGCCTTTACATAGCTGCAGCAACTACACCAATATTTTCTCTAGCACTTTTTCAGTATGCATACTACATTAATATCAACTTTAAAGTCAATCCCAGTGTTAGTATTCAAGTTATGCTTGGGACTAACTTCCAGAACAAAGGACAATAACTACAAATTACTTGACTGAGAGTTATGGAACTTTGTCACTGCACCTCTCCTGAATGCATGAAGTATTAGTATTCATGTTATGCTCCAGACAAATTTTCGGGAATGATGTATGGACGGACAAAGGCAAATCTATATGCCCCCCCCCCCATAAGTGACGGGGGCATAAAAAGAATACCTGCATGATGTTTACTATGTAAAATGTGTTGTTGAATTTAAAAGAAATCAAACTGAAAATATTTCCTTGCAATTGAGATTTTTTTTTATGTAATATGGTTACATTTTCCCCTATGATTTTACCATATTTTTTAGCTCGACTATTCGAAGAATATGAGAGCTATTGTAGTCACCCTGGCGTCTGCTTCGGCGTTGCAGCTTTTGGTTAAAGTTTTGCGTGCAAGTTACTATCAACCTTATATCTCAATAACCATTTATGGTATTGACTTGAAAGTTTATAAATATGTTCAGGGGCATCAGACAACCAAGGTAGATAACTCTTGACTGAATTTAATATGAATTATGGCCCCTTTTTAACTTAGAAATTTTGGTTAAAGTTTTGAATGCAAGGTACTTTCATGCTAATATCTCAGTATCCAGGCATGGGATTGATTTGAAACATCTTTAATACATTTAGGGGTATCATACTTTCATGGTAGATAACTTTTGATGGAATATATTACAAGTTATGGCCCCTTTTTTAACTTAGAAATTTTGGTTAAAGTTTTGCATGCAAGGTACTTTCATGCTTATATCTCAGAGTCCAGGCATGGAATTGATTTGAAACATCTTTAATATGTTTAGGAGTATCATACTATCAGGTAGATAACTTTTGATGGAATATGTTACAAGTTATGGCCCCTTTTTTAACTTAGAAATTTTGGTTAAAGTTTTGCATGCAAGGTACTTTCATGCTTATATCTCAGAGTCCAGGCATGGAATTGATTTGAAACATCTTGAATATGTTTAGGGGTATCATACTATAAAGGAAGATAACACTTGATGGAATAAATTAAAAATTATGACCCCCTTTTAACTTAGAATTTTGGTTAAATTTTTGCATTCAAGCTACTATCCAGCTTATATCTCAGAAATTGCTTGTGGAATTGACTAGAAAGTTAAGGAGTGTCTTCAAGAGCATCAGAAAACAGGAGGATAAATTTTTTTTGATTGATGCAAATTATTGCCCTTTTCTAACTTGGATTTTTGGTTTAAGTTTTGCATGCAGTGTTATTGTGCTTATGTCTCAGTAACTAAGCATGAGATTGATTTTAGACATCATAAAAATATTAAGGGGTATCAGACTATCAAGGTATATCATTTTTGACTATTATTATGTACAGGGAATGTGAAGGGCAAGAATTTAAATAGATTTGATTTACCAACAAGCATTTTGAATAGTCGAGCGTGCTGTCCTCTGACAGCTCTTGTTTAAAAGTTTACAATATTCAATGATCTGCTCTGTGTCAAAACAATATTTACAGGTTTCCTATCTCTGTTGAATATGTCTCTGGCAATGTGTGTTGGAAAGTCTGCTCTGTGTAGAGCTCTTGTGTTGATGGCACTCAGGTGAGATCCATGGCCCTCATGAATTTATTGATTTCCACCTATCAATGAAACTGGGAACCAATCAATATTATGGGGTGAAGAAACGGACTACCATTAAAAAATAAATTCAAAGAGAAATATAATCCTCTGGAAATGAACAGTTAGAAATTTCTGTTTGAAATGGGTAAGAATTTGCATTTCTTAAGTTGAGCTATTCTGGTTACCCTGTGTCAGTTGTCAAAAATTTAATCTCTGAAACCGCTGAAGAAATTGATGAAATTTGGCATGAATGATTCTTTGGTGACCCTTCACAGAATTATCTAAAATAAACTAGATCCATGAAGAACTCTTGTTTGACATGGCAACCAGCAGAAGTTAATCTTTATACAAAATCCCACCTAGGCCTACTTATTATGCCCCTGCAATGGAAATGGGCATATAGTGTTACACAGTAAGTGTTCAAGATCTTGTGTCCCAGCTGTAACTTTATGTATGGTCATGTTTGAAATAATTTTCCACAAGTGATCCTCATGAAAAGAATTTTGTGAACAAGAACCAGGTCACTAGCTTGAAGGTCAAGGTCACATCACTAGGTTGACCTTAAAATCATGTCGCCGTTGTTACTATGTTGTGAATGAACCGTTTTGGAATAACTTTTCAGAAGATTTCAGAATATGAAACCTTTCAACATAAAAGAAGAACAGCCAATTTGGAATGCCTTTATTATTCTGAAATATATTAGACATGCTTTTATTTTCTAAATCTTATGTAAAACTGCTATCCTGTAAGGGGAAATATATCATGGCCTTTTTATATCATTGGGAGAAATCAATATGGGGATACCTCCTTATGGTATATGAAAAATGCATAACAAGAGCTGTCGTAAAACATCTGTTTGAAAATTCTGGCACTTATTAATTTTAATAGTGCTGAAGCACCAGGACATCGTCAGCAACAACAAAGGTCGAGAAGGACTAGGCAGGAGACATCACCAGAGGTGGAAGATTCAAATGTGGCAGAGGACTCTAGTTCAAACAGAGATCAGAAGGATGGAAGAGCAAGCAAGGTCTACCAAGACCGTCCAGATAGGGATGCAAGGACATTGGACCAGATGGACTTCCCAATAAGAAAACTCAACCAGCTGGGGTTGTGGCACTACAAGCCACTGCAACTGAGCTTCCTCAAGCTTCCATCTCCTACAAATCTCCACAGATGGAAGTTATCAGAGGACCCTACCTGCCAGCTAAGCAAGAACACAGGATAATTTAAACTGCCTGATATACTGTCAGCCTGCCCCACCGCCTTATCAGAAAGGTGTTACAGATTGTGGCATGACCAAGTTTTGAGAGAAAGTTGTAAAAACAGGGTTAGTTATCTGACCTTGCACAATGATCTTGATCAATGACTCAAACCTATGTGAGAAGTTTCAAAATGGTATCTTAATTTATTGGGGAGACAATTTTTTTTTAACTATAATAGGGGCATTCTGACTTGTCAGAATAATTCACCTTATTATATTTAGTAAGCAAGTGAAGTCTGAAGTAAATGTCTTTAAACAAGATCTTAATCTTTTAAACGCCAACAGTGTAGTTAGTGCCATACCTCTATTAAGCTAAATAATTGCATATTCAGTGATTTTGTGGGGTCAATTTACAACCTTTTACAGATGGTTTCCTCATTTCCTCCTAAAATTGCTACCTATTTTTCCTCCAATAAAATAGTTTTTTTTCCAAAAGAAATAATTCATGGAATTTTAATGAAATTAGTTAAATTTTGTTTTGAAACTTTCTCTGACATACACTCCCAATCTTTTATTTATAATACTAATTTTTCCAATGAGAAAGCCACAATAAATTAAATCTAGAAAAATTCAATTTAATTCAATTTAAAAGTTGATGTTGCTTTTCTTTAAAAAAAATTAATTGAAAATCGCCCATTTGTTTATCCCCGGTTTCTCTCATCCCTCCGCCACTAATTTTTGCATGTTCACATTACAACAATCTTATCAGTCATGTGATTTTGATTCCGGTATTTTCATTGGGGGATAAAAAATTACATTTCCAGTTTTACATAGCATCAGATGCTGATATATTTTGTCCTATTTAATGATACAGTAAATAAAGTTACTTCATCAGTTCCCGCTGGGACAAATTTTGATATATTTAGATTTAGATTTTTAAATTAGCCTTCATTAACTTATTTTGATAACCCAAAGTTGTATGTCTAAATACATTGTAACATGATAATCTTAATTCTTATATACTGCAGATCTTGATTTACAAGATGAACAAAACTGACTAGGTTCAGCAAATGTGCTTGTATATATATTTGAAATGTCATCAAAGATTTAAAGCAGTATGAAAATTTGATTATTATATGTCTATGACTTATGAAAAGGTTACATATCTATCTAGAGTGGTCTTGCAATCCTCAAGGTCAGATGGGATCGGCAAAAAAACTTGGAAGAATCGCCATATGTGAGGAATTTTTTTATCAAAATTTAATGTTGACATTTGTTGATACCTATATGTGTTGTGGTTTCATCAATTATTTTGTTATGTTTAGCCTTTAATTAAAGTTATTTTTAAACATAAACCATGTATTGCCATTAGAATAAAATATCACAAGCAAAACCTTTAGTGCAACAATTAAGTCAGAAATAAGTTTTTTTTTATTTACCGATCATTTAACAACCTTTAATTTCATACATGGCAGCCATGCATTACTTATACATGTTTATAATAAACAATAACTTTAATGCTGTGGTTTGTTTGATTATGTGCAGCTCTCCCTCTTTTCTATCTTCCTTTCTCACAAACAAAAATCAGTTCCTTTAATGACAGTTGATTAATCAGGAGGACTTGTCACAGTTGTTAAATGATTAGCAGGTGCTAAAATACATTTTACACAGCCATGTTGGTATTTTGAATTTGACTATATACACTGTAGAGGTTTGGCGATGTGTGAAAACAAATACAAGACCATCTCAATCAAGGTATTAATCACAGTGATGTGTTAGTTAAGACATGGGGGGGGGGGGGGGGGGGGGGGGGGGGGGGGCTGAAAAATGGTTGCCAAAAAGACACGGGTACGTTGGATAATGACTTCAAAGAATCACACAAAAATTTTATTGGATATACTATCAAAGGACCAGACACTGAGCTTGAGGTATCCAGAATCGCATGTTTGAAGAATCACCCTAATATTTATATAGAATAAGAAGGGCTAAATTAAGGGACCAAGCTTGTGGCTTGAGTCATTGACTGTTTTAAATGTATCACAACATTGAGGAATCAGGAAACCAATGTAAACAATATATTCGAGGGGAGGGGATTGTACACAGTATGTTCAAAGGTAGAAAATTCTTACTGCCCTTTTGTCTTTCAGTATTTAGGGTAAGGGTTAGTGTTAGTTTATGTGGTTTGGTTTGGGGTTAAAATAATGATTAGTTTTAAAGTTGTATTTCATACCGAGATACGAAAGATAAAGAAAATTTTCCTCAGTATGACAACACTTTGTATGACAACATTTTGCATATACAAACTGAGGTACAAATCGTCCTGAGGCACACATGCAGAACCTCATTAAGCTAGGTAGACCAAGTTATGTGTGCGTGTGTGTTTAGGAGTCAGTAATTATGGAAAGCACAGCGTGTTTGTATAGCTAACCTTGTTAGGAAGAAATCTTGTACCTTGGTTTGTATTTTTCAGTGCCTGGGCCAGGGTAAGTCTTTTGGTTAGGGTTCATTTTTGATGTAGCTTTTATGTTTCGTTTGGCTTTGGGGCTGGAATAATGGTTAGTTTAAATGATGAAGTACATATAGAAGTATACCTTGGAAAATGTTCCACTCTATGACAAGAGTTTTACATACAGATTGAGGTACAAAGTAGACGAGAGCTGTCAGAGAACGGCACGCTCGACTATTCAAAATGCTTGTTGGTAAATAAAATCAGATCTATTTCATTTCTTGCCCTTCATATACCCTGTATATAATAATAGTCAAAAATGATATACCTTGATAGTCTAATACCCTTAAATAGGTTTATGAAATCTAAAATCATTCCCATGCCTAGTTACTGAGACATAAGCATAATAACACTGTGCATGCAAAACTTTAAGTATCCAAGTTAGAAAAGGGCTCTTTGTATTATAAGCTGGTAAAATTAAAAAATTTCCATGGAAAAAATCCATTATAGTATGATATCATTGAACATATTAAAGATGTTTCAAATCAAAACCAAGCCTGGTTACTGAAATATAAGCATGAAATTCCTTACATGCAAAACCTTAACCAAAATTTCTAAGTTAAAAAGGTGCCATAATTTTTAATATACTCCATCAGGTGTTATCTTCCTTGATAGTATAACACCCCTAAACATCTTAGAGATGTTTCAAATCAATCTCATGCCTGGACTGAAAGTACCTTGCATGTAAAACTTTAACCAATATTTCTAAGTTAAAAAAGGGGCCATAATTTGTAATATATTCCATCATGTGTTATCTTCCTTGATAGTATAATACCCCTAGACATATTAAAGATGTTTCAAATCAATCCCATGCTGGACTCTGAGATATAAGCATGAAAGTACCTTGCATGCAAAACTTCAACCAAAATTTCTAAGATAGAAAAGGGGCAATAACTTGTAACATATTCCATCAAGAGTTATCTACCTTGATAGTATGTAAGATAAAGCCTTGCATGTAAAACTTAAATCAAAATTTCTAAGTTAAAAAAGGGTATAATTTGTAATATATTCCATCAAGATTTATCTATTTTGGTTGCCTGATGCCCCTTAACATATTCATAATATTTCAAATCCATACCATGAATGATTATTGAGATATAAGGCTGATAGTAGCTTGCATGCAAAACTTTAACCGAAATTTCTAATTTAAAAAGGGCCCATAACTTACATCAATTTAGTCAAGAGTTATCCATCTTGGTTGTCTGATGCATACATATTCATAAACTTTCAAGTCAATACCATAATTGGTTATTGCAATATAAGGTTGACAGTAACTTGCATGCAAAACATTAACCAAAAGCAGCAACGCCAACACTGATGCCGACGCAAGGGCGACTCCAATAGCTCTCATATTCTTTGAATAGACAAGCTAAAAATGCAATAATGAGGTATGAGTCACACATGGGACACCTCGCATAGAGTAACACAAGACTGTGTGTGATATTCATGAATTTCTTTTTTACATTCATTTATTTTAGATGTCAAAAAGATGAATCTACAACATAAAAGAAATACATGTGTCATACTGCCAGAATGCCTTTATTTTGTAAAAGTTATCAGTCACATCTTCCCTTCTTTAACAAGTTGAACACTCAAAAATGTTTTTTTTAAGGATTTTACCATGCACTTTTTAATTTCTGGGGCAAAAAAGAACATATATACATGTGTAATATATTTATGCAAGATAGCATCTCAACTAGATATATGGTGGTAAACTCTATTGCATATTTGTCAAGAGTGTTAATACAATTAATTTATATTGTTCAATAAAGATAAATACTAGCAAATTACAATCCAATTCTGTAAATATTCAAGACGTTTAAATTAGGAACCAAGTATTTTTTTGCTCCATTGATGAGACCACTTTTTACATTGACGTAAATGAATATAACAATGCATTTTTATCTGTTTTTATGGAAATCTTCTTCCCGTTTCGCTTTCCCCTTTAAGATTGCAGTCTCGAATAATTGTAGGTAGTAGAATATAGAGACTGGAGTGTCATCATTACCCGGCACTGGATATGTGATAAGTCTCGGATCACAGTCTGTGTCAACGATTCCGATTGTGGGAATCAACAGTTTCGCTGAATCCACTACAGCCCTATGTTGATTGAACACACTATTCTGCGTGTTAATTAAGATACACAAGTCTGGTAGCCGTGTCACCTGTCCAAATGTGCGCATGCTGTCGGTAAAAACCCCGCCCTGCCAGTACCGGCAGTGGGCATATTCTCCACACCGCTGGGCTGTCGCCTCTACCCAAGGCATCGTGTATTTGTGCCTGCTTATGAACAGTATGATGCCCCCTCGGTAAGCGATGTGAGCGGCAAAGTTGAGTGCATCTTGGAAAAGAGGTAACGTCTTGTCTAAGTCTATGATATCAGTTTCTATGCGTGTACCAAATAAGTAAGGCTTCATGTACACGCTCCTGCGACCCATATGATGTCCATAGTGAACCCGATTCAAAAACATGTCCTTCACTGTGACCAGTTTCTGTAATCCGAAGTAATCCGGATGCTTCAGCGGACTGACACGTTGTCCTTCCTCATCTAGCACAACACAAAAAAAGATAAATTTAAGAAAGAGTAAGGTAACATAAAAACGAGGGTCAATCTTGCCCTACATCACTCACTTAAGTACCATTGCTTTTAAAGTAACATCAGACTTTCAACTCTGGCCAGTACTTAAATATTATTATGAAACAGATATAATATGAACAATTTTTATAGAGGATTTCTCATGAAACATCATCATCTTAGCATGGATCTACCAATTTTCTTTACTAATGAAAATAAATTGAACAATCCCAAAACAATAAAATTCTGACCTGGAAGAAGAGGATGAATATATATAAAGATCACTACAATGTATTACTTCTCCATGATTTTTCATAGATCAAAATAATTTGAACTATTTTAGTAGAGGGTTAACCTAGGAACATCTGTGCAGAAATAATTCTGTGGTTTTAGTAAAGATTTGAGTTTTTTCTTTCCACTGCTATAGCAAGCAAATTTTTAAATGGAAAAAAAATATATTTCTTGTTATTAAATTTTATAAAATTATATCTGAACTTTGAAAGGGTAGGATGGTGGCATCTCCAAAGGAACATCCCGATAAAGTTAAACTAAATTAGCTAGAGATTTAAGAAGAGGAGTGACTGATACGAAATGAAGACTGACAAACCAATATTTGCATAACATAAATATGCCCCCTCTTCTTCGAAGGGGAGGATAATAGTTTAAAAAGCCAACTAGGCTTTCTTGTTGATTATTGCATAATGATGAGGACATGCTTGATCTTTACACATACCTTTGACTCTCTTTGAACTTGCAAGTTTAGAGGACTTCAAGTTGACTGACTCTGACCTTGAACTGGACAGAGGCTGATGGTGAAGACCTGCGCTGAAGGTGAGTTGCTGTCCCCCAATACATGTCTTTAGGTCTGGAGAATAGACAGAGAATTTATTACATTCTATTGAAATTCTGCTAAAGACAAAATGAAAAACTTGGTGGGCACCATAGAACATCCCAGATCTACACTTGACTGTGAAATCATTAACTTTCGTTGACAACAGGTTTCATAGATTATGTACTGAAGGGACTTTTGTGGGCACATTTATATGTGGATTCATGATGAGGAAAACATGAGGTCTATGAAATGAGAGGTTTCCCTGGGGTTAAATCACTGGTACAAGAACCATATAATATACTTGCCAATTTTATTAGAATCTTGATTAAATGTTTTTGTTCCTCTGTACAGTACCATTATATTCTATACATGGTATGACCAGTCTGATATTCATGGAATAACAATTCTTTGTCAAAAGGCAAAATTAAAGAAGTAAACAAGAGGGCCATGATGGCCCTGGATCGCTCACCTGGTATCATTAGGCTATGTAAAATCAAGTGACCCCTGGGGCAGAGCCAATTTTGACCCCAGGGTCATGATTTGAACAAAGTTGGTAAGAATCGACTAGACAATGCTACACACTACCACACTCTACTTGGTAGAGGTCTATTAGCCTATGTTACATACCAAATATATAAACTCCAGACCTTGAAGATTTTTCTAGTTTTTTTTCCAATATAAGTCTATGTAAAATCAAGTGATCCCTGGAGCGGGGCCAATTTTGACCCCAGCGTCATGATTTGAACAAACTTGGTAAGAATCGACTAGACAATGCTACACACCAAATATCTAAACTCTATGCTTTGTGGTGTCTGAGAAGAAGATTTCTCAAGTTTTTTTCCTATTAGCCTATGTTAAATCAAGTGACCCCTGGGGCGGGGCCAATTTTGACCCCAGGGTCATAATTTGAACAATCTTAGTAGAGAGTCATAAGATCATGCTACATATTAAAAATCAAAAGGCTAGGCCGTGTGGTTTCAGAGAAGAAGATTTTTCAAGTTTTTTCTATATTAGCCTATGTAAAATCAGGTGACCCCTTGGTGGGGCCAATTTTGACCCCAGCGTCATGATTTGAACAAACTTGGTAGAGATCAACTAGACAATGCTGCACACCAAATTTAAAAGAAGATTTTTAAGTTTTTTTTCCTATATCAACCTATGTTAAATCAGGTGACCCCTGGGACGGGGCCAATTTTTACCCCAGGCTCATAATTTTAACAATCTTAGTAGAGAGTCATAAGACCATACTACATACCAAAGATCTAAACTCGAGGCCTTGTGGTTTCTGAGAAGAAGATTTTTCAAGTTTTTTTCTATATTAGCCTATGTAAAATCAAGTGACCCCTGGGGCGGGGCTAAATTTGACCCCAGTGTCATGATTTGAGCAAACTTGGTTGTGATCCACTAGACAATGCTACACACCAAATATCTTAACTCAGCTTTGTGGTTTCTGAGAAGAAGATTTTTCAAGTTTTTTTCTATATTAGCCTATGTGAAATCAAGTGACCCCTGGGGCGGGGCCAATTTTGACCCCAGGGTCATAATTTGTACAATCTTGGTAGAGAGTCATAAGATCATGCTACATACCAAAAATCAAAAGGCTAGGCCTTATGGTTTCGGAGAAGAAGATTTTTTAAATTTTCATTTTTAAAATCTATTTTTAGCTCCTGTGACCTACTTATTCACCCAATCAAAATAATTTGAACAACTTTGATAGAGGTCATGATAAGGATGATTCCTGTGAAGTTTGGTCAAAATCCATCCAGTGGTTTAGGAGGAGAAGTTGTTTAAATGAAAAGTTGACGCAAGACGCACGCACGCACGGACGGACGGACGCCGGACGCCGGACAAAAGGCGATCACAAAAGCTCACCATGAGCACGTTGTGCTCAGGTGAGCTAAAAAACAAAATGTCAGAACATGTCTGCTCCACTTTCAACTTCATTTTGTCTGCTCCACTTTCAACTTCATTTATTTTTTTTTTTTTTTTTTTTTTTGCAATTCTGACTGGATGATGTGCTACCTATACGCATGCAATTTTTTTGCAATCTGACAATGTCAATTTCACATTGTCCAATCATATTGCTCTTTTCAAAATCGGCTAAACAACTAGATGTGGGTGTTCCTCGGAACACTTGTGTCGCCTGCATTTAAGCATGTTTGATGAAAGAATTGACTAGAAAATCGATCTTTTGACAAATTATTGATAAAGCATAATCTATTTTGTGAGGTACAAAATAACACCAAATCACACACACACACACATATATATTTTCTTTTTTTTTTGGGGGGGGGGGGGGGGGGGGGGGGGGGAAATAAAATATTCAAACAGTGCAATATGTAATAATTTTCCCGAGCACTTTCGACTATACAGTCTTCATCAGAGGAGTGTCAGAATGACTATGAATTCAAAACATTAACTGTAAGAAAAATTATGACGTCATTAAGCACTTATGACGTTAATTATATATATGTTGCAAGTTTGTAGTCATCATTATCATTATTGAGTTATCATTCTTGTGTACTGCACTCAGACCAATGAGATCTATCTACTATAAATGTTTAAGGCAACACTTCAAATACTTTATGAGTTATGGTCCGGACAAAAATAAAATCTCAGAATCAACAAAGGGTAATAACTCAGAAAATACGAAAGTCAGAGTTATCATTCTTGTGCACTGCACTCCACCTCAATGTGATCTATCCATGTTTTAAGTTTCAAGGTGATACCTCAAATACTTTTCGAGTTATGCTCCGGACAAGAAAGTGTGACGCCGACGACGCCGACGACACCGACGACGACGGACAAAGTGATCCCTATGTGTCTGCCATGCTATGCAGGCGACACAAAAATGGAAGTTGATAGTGGAGCAGACTTATAAAGACTAACAAGCTGTTGACATTTCACATTATTACTTTGTTAAGGTTGTCTTTAGACTATTGTGTTAACTGGTTATCAGACTGATAAAACAGTGCACAGAATATGATGGTAACATACAGTTGTACAAAGTTTTCGTTCCTTACCATGTTTCAATATACAATGCAGGAAAACAGAACTTTTTTTTTTCAAACTGTACATAACTTCAGATGTCTCTTCAAAAAAAACACTAGTTCTTAATTAAAGCATTTTGTTTAAAGATGGTCGTTGTCTAAGAATTTGATTTAAAATAATCAACCTTTATTAATCCCATCTACAGACGCCTGGTCACCCAATACAACATTCTGTGCTTGTAAAACAAGAGGGTCATGGTGGCCCTTGAATGTTCACCATCCATACCATCAATCAGATTCAAATTTCAGCTACAAAGACTTATATATAAAGTGTCCATACAAAAATCGGCAAACATGAAATCTGTATAACTAGCACTGTTGCACCTGCATGTTAAAGCCGTGGTAGCCACAGAGAACTGAGGTATGATGGGAAGAGACTTTTTCAGTTAGCTTCTAAAGGAAAATAACTAATTCAGTGATACCCATTAACACATATCATGAGCTCCAGTCATTTATCCATTATCACATGTTCCCCAAAGTTGGTAGGTAGGTTGGTCAACATAGTATTTTTCCAGAGCAATTAGAGTAACTTCCCTTGTAAAAGTGTTTCCAAATGGCATCCAATGACCAGCTTGATGCAGAGGAACTAATTCTTGGGGTCGGGTCATGTTCCCAAAATGGTGAGAAAAAAACATGAGCTGCGTTCAGTTAACTGTTATGGATTTGGTCCCCAGCTTACAATCTATATGCTATGATACAACAAGGATACAAACCCTATTAAAAGTTACAGACTTTTAAGGGTAACTGAATGTGGGGCTGGTATACTACATTCTGGGTACAGTGTTAAGACTTGTCGGACATTGTATACAAACAACAATGCAGAAGTACACATTTAGGGACATGCTTTGAAATAGTCCTGCCTTTAAAAACTCGCAAAATGGGTTGGCAGTATGCAGAAATTGATAGACAGTTAATATTCTATTTATAAAACATAAATAGCGGGTGAAGCCTGCTCGCCGACAAAGCTAGTCCTAATTATAAGACCTAGACATAACCTAGTTCACCTTTTTTCATCATTATATCTGATATTTTACATTTTCATGTTACATCAGGTCTTAACAAATGTCTGCAAAAGCGTGTAGCAAAATAATTGGCATTAGACATCGATTTAGATCTAATGCATTTAAATGTATAAATTTTTTGTCTGTTCTGATATGTCTACCCATAGTTATGGCGTCTTCTAGAGTGGAGTGGATGACAACATTGAATTAATATGCTTAAAGGAATGCATTTCCGCATAATTTTGCACAAATTGTAGCAGATTTGGATTTTGAGGGTTTTACTCAATCATATAATGAGAGGTATCTCTGATATTATGAAAGTTGCACATTTTTTATTTTGCTATTGTGTTTTTGAGGCTTTTTGATATGATGTCGCTTTGCCCAATCTAAAAAATATCACAAAGCGACGGAATATTTATAGGACTACGGCAAAGCGGGCAAGCAGCATAGCTGGCCCTATTGTATCGCGTAGATTTCTATTTGGATCAAATCATCAACATTTCAGAGCACTATGGATTTTATTTTTTCATCACAGCCATTTATCGTATGGGCAGCACCATGTTGTTCACATGCCAGGTGTAATCAGCAGATCCACCAGATCCGGATCTAATATGTAACACAGAAGGACAAATACATAGGGGTTACGCAACTTACGGATCCATCTATAGCTCTTTTTTTATTTCACATATAATTGAAAAAGTAAAAATACCATGTTGAAGGAGATTGAATGAGCTTAATATAAACATATAATTTTGTTGTTTTGATACTCCTGAATAAGGCGATCATGCTTCGCCCGCTCTGAGGCTGTGCCTTAGTTCATATTATGGTTGACTAACAAGTTTTCGGGGTATTTTACCTTTACACCGTTTGCGCATGAGAACAGGATATGACCAGTTGTTTTCATGGTCCCATATGATCAAAACAAATGTCAGCCATGCTCTAATATTCAAATTAAGACGCCACGTGACTTCTTGTGTGAATTCGGGACAATGTTTAAGATGCAGGTTCATTTCAATAAAATCTTGAACTCGTATTTGAATAGCTATTTTGTAGATCAAACTTGTCAGAATTATTCAAATTTACATATTTTCAAACAAAAAAACATTTATAGTTTTTATTTAAGTTGATAAACCTTACAAGTTTAGTGTTTTGCACAGAAAGCAAACGAAATGTTATCAGTTACCCGGATAATAAGTTGCATGATGGCTTAATTTGAATAAAAAAATGGCGGATAATTGCTATGAATTTTAAGGGGTTGGAAAATAGCTTGTGCAAGAGGCCTTTTAAGGTGTGAAAAGTATATGATTTGTGATGAATATCAATGGTAACTGTCATTAAGTTTAAAATGAAAAAATGATCGTCGAACGGGGTAGGTGTAAGGTCAGCAGTTTTCCCGGATAAAGTTCAAACTTTTTTTCCGACCGTGGATGCCATCAGAAAAAAATAATCAGAACAGCATCTCAGACGAAATAAAGGCTCTATAAATATCAAATCATAACAGCATTATTTCCCTGAAATGGAATTTTGATGTATGTTTAACTAATAGAGTAGGTTGAGCTTAATTTGTAAATACCCCGAAAACTTGTAACTTTTTATGTATGACCTACATTGGAATGAACGCTGCCCTGTTTTGATCGAGATGATTTTAAGATGTGTACAGGGAGTGACAAAATTTGTTGCTGCACCCCTTTTTTCTAATCAAATGAAAAATGTAATGATATTTGATATGCAAATATAGATCGATCTCGTCAGTACCCCGAAAACTTGTTAGACCATCTTACTTATAAATAAAACGTTAAATTGAAAACCAAATATCAATTAAATGTTTTTGAAACGTTAACTTGAAAACAAAATATCAATTAAATGTTTTTAGAAATGTATTATTCGACGTAAATAAATTGTAAGCACATGACAGATGAGAACATTGTTATGAACAAAGAATTTAAGGTGGTCATTGGGGTAACGTGAAGGTGACTTGTCGCGAAAACTAATCACGTATCTGCAAATGACCTTTATTAAAATAAAAGCTTGTTCCATTCGTCAATACCTAGGAGTTATAATAACCATCTAATGATTATTGAAAGTACTCACTAAAAGTACATAAGGACCGCTGATGTCGGAATGTATACATAAAAACATTACGGCTCCAGGAGGCAGCCATTTTTCTGGCCAATCGTAAGGACATAGATAAATTGCCGGTCCAAAATACCGGAGACCGGAGCTTTCATTAGAAATAAAGCTGAATAAAAGTTATCTTCAAATGCTTATAAGCTGCACATTCCGGGTTAGGTAGATATCACGCTATAATAAAGTGGTTTACTA
Organism: Solen grandis; assembly: GCA_021229015.1. Classification (NCBI taxonomy): domain Eukaryota; kingdom Metazoa; phylum Mollusca; class Bivalvia; order Adapedonta; family Solenidae; genus Solen; species Solen grandis. The sequence goes on along the minus strand of CM037789.1, from coordinate 63,097,144 downwards.
TTTGTTAAAACGGCAGCCGGACGTTTCGGTAAATTACCAGTTTGGTAAATTGATTTTATATAGTAAATGGTTTGGACCAAACTCTCGAACTCCACGCAGTAGTTACCTCCCCTTACAGTTGTAGATAACCACTGCCACCACCAATCTCCCTGCAGAGTTGTCGTTCGTTCCTCACATAACATCTCTGCAATGGGCTCAATATAACATGAATCTTGTCAAAACAGAAAGCACTCATTTAACACGGATTTAAGTGTATTTTACGGATCTAAAGTATAGAAACATTGAATAAATACTTTTTGAATCATCGTAAAACGTATGTAAAATATTAATTTTAATTGTTATTATCGGAACTATTTTCTGCCTTATTTCTCCGATGGGAACAATCTGCAAGTAAATAATTACAGGTTCAGCCGGATATCGTAATTTAAATCCAGCTTTTTATTTTCATAATTTGTAATTTTAATTACCATTTCGATCAGGATCAGTGGTGCTATTTATATATATTTCACAGTTTAAAGGGCCTACCTATAGTCTCCTTCAAATTAAATATTTGAACAACGATCTGGATGACGTCATATATTTGGAACTACTTTCTGAGCCCACCACAGAGGTGAATGTAATGTAAGCCGATGTGTAAGAGAGTGTGCTACCACAAGTAAAAATTAACAGAATTTAGCAAATTATTCTTTTTTCCAAAAAAAAAAAAAAAAAAAAACAAATTACTGCGAGTGTCATTTTCCTATGTATGTTTTGTTTAATTAACATCAAATATCGCCTCGTGGTAAATATTTTTATTTGAAACAATCAGGGTTTGGTTGCCGAATGCTATTATATGTTTATAATCAATCAGTAGCTAGCAAAATATTTTTCGTAAAGAGGATATGATATAATATTTATTTATTTATTTATTTATTTATTAAAACCATACATTTAGATAAAAAATGAAACGGGTAGTAAATTTTGTTTAGATTTTGCATAGAGGTATACGTATTGGCATACAACACAATATTGTTTATTCTTCAATTCTTCATAGTGACCATTTGGGTGGAACTCCATGAAAGTTAGATAATATATATTAAAATTTGACGGCAATGGGTCTAAGCCTTGGGCGATATAAAAATATTGCATGGGACATTTTTTTTTTACTTTAGCCTATAGCTACATGCTATAAGTCTATAAGTCATGTTATTTATCAATAAAAACACATCCGTGTTTTATATGGTGCTACCTAGCTACGATCTTTTATGCATCACACTGCAAAGCCAGCTTGCGAGTTCCAATCCAGCTAGAGAACTTATCAATATTAAAATTTCATTTCAATATACCTATGAAAATAAATAAATAAATAAAATGGAAAAGGAAAGAAAATGTCATACATAAATAAACGTAATTGATAAGGTTATTATTTCCTATTCACAATGCAATAATAAAGTATTACTTTTATATTTTTGTGCTCTATTTAAAAACAACAACAATATTGGGTTATATCCTTATTAAATTAAATTTAAATACATCGATTAAACTATTTTTGTGCATTTGTTATTTCAAATTTGCTTTTTTTTCATTTAAATACATACACATGTAAATCTTAAATATTGTAGGAGAGAGAAAGAGCAATGTGCTTATCGTAATATTATGAAAAATGGGTCAATATTTTTCTTTAATGCAAAAAATAGACATACCCGGTAAAAACATTAACAGAAAATAACAGAATAGATACTTTATTATGGACTTGAGCATTATAAGCTCATCATCATAATACAATGATTACAATAATAACATGTGACACATGACATGCAACAATACATAAAACAAACAGTGAGAATGTAGAGTTGAATGTTGAATGACTTACTTAAATTTGTAAGGTAGTAATATTAATACAAAGAATCTCTTAATTTAAAGGCTTTTAAACAAAACAAAGCTAATTTTTCTAATATAACAGTGATTTCATTTTGCATTAAGTTAATATATTTGTCCATACTTGTATGCGTATAATAATATTTTTATTATATATTTTCGTCTAAGTTCAGAATATACTGGGCATTTTAAAACAAAATGGTATTCATCTTCGATATCGTTAAGATTACAGAATGTACACTTTCTTTCACTCTTTATTTTATGATGTCTACCAACTTCAATGTTCAATCTATGTGATGACAAACGTAGTTTAGCTAATGAATTCCTATATTTTGAATTTCCAATGACGCGTATATACGATGACTGCTTAAAACTTAACTTCAATTCTCTATAAATATCTAATGCAGATGAAACATCAATATTAGCTTTCCAGTTACTTATATAAATATCACGTAATCTACTTCGTAGGACAGGTATAAATATATTAATATTGACAGATTCAGGGAAAAGCCAAACATCGTTGAATCCAGCCGATTGGATAATATCTCTTACTTTTGACACCCATATGGTAGAATTATTTTGTCTATTTAAAGTATCAATTTGATCCCGCAACACAGACATTAAAATGCAATTATCTTTTTTAACAGTGTATAATTTCAAAAAGTATTTAATCATCCGTATATGCCTCTCAATATACAGAGGAAATCTTCCCAATTCAGAATACAATGCTGACGTATTTATTGACTGTTTAACATTTAAAATAAACTTACAAAATTTCTTATGAACCCTTTCAAGAACATCAGAGTTTAGATAGCCCCAGATCTCACATCCATAGTTGAGAATCGATAATACAAAAGAGTCCAATAAATTGAACATAATATTAACAGGACATTTGATATCTCTAATTAATCCCATTAAGGAATGCAAAGATTTCAATCCTTTACCAGCAAGGGTCTGAACAGCTTGTATGAAGGATCCACTACTGGTAAATACCACCCCTAAATAATTAAAGGAGTTGACAATCTCGACTTCTTGGTCATTATATAACCACTTATCCTCCCTGCTTAACTTCCCGCCTTTTCTGAACACCACGATTTTAGTTTTGTCAACATTTTTACAGTTAATTTCCATTTACAGCAATACACGTAGAGGCTATCTAAAGACGCCTGGAGTCCGGATCTAGACTCTGAAACTATAACAGCATCATCTGCAAACAGTAAAAATATAGAAATCTGATCAATATTCAATCCGGAGTTACGATTTTCTTGTAAATGCATCTCTATATCATTTAGAAAAAGAGAAAATAACATGGGAGAAGTTGTCTCCCCCTGAAAAAGTCCGAGATTACTCTGAAAAAAAATATGACAATGTCCCTAGGTGCTTAACACAAAGTTTAACTTCAGTATACATAGACCTTATAACTGCCAAGAGATCCCCATCAATGCCTAATTTAATCAGTTTATACCACAGTCTTGTTCTATCAATACAGTCATACGCCTTTCTATAGTCAATAAAACAACAATAGAGTTTTGCCTTATTTTCTAGCTGTCTTTGTATTAATGAGTGTAGAATGAAAACGGGATCCACCGTGCTGAACTTACTTTTGAATCCAAATTGTGCGTCTGACAAAACACAATAATTTTCTGCCCATGATTTTAGTCTGTTATTCAAAACAACCATAAGTAGTTTTGAAAAGCAACTAGTGAGAGTAATACCTCGATAATTACCTGGGTCTGACCGGCTACCTTTCTTATGTAATGGAATGATTACGCCAGTGGCCCATGACCGAGGGAATGTTTTTGATCGTAGTATATAATTAAAAAATATGTTCAGCGGTTGTATTATCTGAGGTACAGACACCTTGAAATACTCATATAAAATGTTATCCATAGATGAGGTTTTGTTGATTCCCAGATTTTTTATAGCTGTTAAAATTTCATTATCGGAAATAGGTATATCTAGAGAGTCAAACGTAACATTGTATTCATCCGCATTATCAAATTGATCTAAAAACTCAGAAATTCATCCTCGTCAGCTACATTGTCACTTGACGTTAAATTACTAAAATATGTTTTAAAATCATCATTTGAAATATTTTCCGATGGAAAATTCTTATTTTGAGATTTAAACATCCTCCAAAACTCTTTTGGTGATTTTTTCCTTAAATCGTTCATTTTTCGACATCTTGCATAATTGAAACTATTTTTTGATTTCCGACACTGATATTTATAATCCTTTTTAGTCTGAAAAAGTGAGGCTCTATCCTCTGAACTACGGGAAATATTAAACTTATCAAGAGCTTCTTTATATAAAACATACTTGCGTTTGCACTCATCATCGAACCAAGCTTTATTATTACTACTCCTTTCAAACCGCACCTCATTTCTATTGTAGGATTTTTTCTTAAAATATTTATCACCATGTTCAAAAAGATAATTTGTGAATATTGAAGTTATACTGTCTACACTATCACCTCCAATCCCTTTAACTTAGAACGAGCGAATTGATATTATCCGAAATATCTTTTACAAATAAGTCTGAGTATCTCACATCATACTTATAATATGTACTTTCATACCCATCTTGATTTGAAATAATGGGTTCTGTATACGTTTTAAAAGAAAAAGATAGCGGGGAATGGTTTGAGAAGACATTAAAATCATTAACATTGAAATCGTCAAGCAATGCAAAAATATTTTGATCAGTCAACAAACATAAACGACAACACTGGCCCCGTTGTGTGTAAAACATGTGAAATTAATCAAATAACACAACCTGTCGGGCTTTAAGGCTTTCAAAATGCTTGTAATCGCAAGACAGGGTATACATTGAAATGTAATGGCTTGCAAGACATGGTACAATGATTTCGTTTATATACTGTGATATTAGGCAATATGAAAAAAAAATACAACAAGAGAACCATGATGGCCCTGAAGTCGCCACTCGGTGAGGGACTGAGTGAGCGTTTAAGTCAGCGACTTTACCCTCTCGGCCACGGAGGTCCCCAGTGGTACAATTTTGTTGATGGCATTGAACTTTAACCTTCAACGGGATAACCATGATCTTGGTCCCGTGACCTACTATTGTATTTTTAACCTACGCTTTCAAATTTGGCCCAAAGGTACTGTTTGATATCTCGAATGCAAATGATCTTGCTGTATTACTATATGGATAGTGTATTTAGTATGACTATGCTACAATATAGTAACTTATACAGACACTCAAGACAATGTTTCTCGAGTGGCGACTTCAGGGCCATCATGGTTCTCTTGTTGTATTTTTTTTAATATTGCCTAATATCACAGTATATAAACGAAATCATTGTACCATGTCTTGCAAGCCATTACATTTCAATGTATACCCTGTCTTGCGATTACAAGCACTTACTACTTCAGGTCACTGTACTTTTCTTGGGAGCCTATATATTTTAACTTGTATCTTTCTTGCGAAAACCAGAAGTAGACTGTGAATATGCTTACGTACGACGACAACGTGTAAAAATTAAAAAAAAATGAAATACGAAATAAATACGTTTTTGCAAATATAGTCATATGTACGGCACTGCAGTACAGGTAATTGGCTAGGCTCCTGTGTGGGTTTTGTGGTGTAAGGTCCTCTTATTTTTTATGATTTAAGATGACTTATAAATGATATTAAGAAAAATAGGCCTAATAAAATATGATGATATCATAGCTTTTCTTACATGTCGCTACTTTTGTATAGTTTCGGCTTTTTAAAATCCTTTCCATTGAAATAAAATCTTGTCGGTATTTATTTTACTGCGCATGCGTATTCTCAAAGCTTCATGTTGTCAAGTATGGAGAACTACACGGTATGATAATGTACAATCGAAAGCTCATATTATTATTAGGTTGTGATAAAGAAAAGTTAGAAGGAATGAATTGTCAAATTATCAAAAATAAAAAATATGTAATAATCTTAACAAAATGATTACGGTTTCAGATCAAGGAACAGATAGGGAAAGGAGCGCAATCCACAGTCTTTATCGTAGAACGTCAGACAGATAAACAAAAGTTTGTCCTCAAAAAGGTAAATATCGTGTGGAAAGAATAATATTTAAAATGCAAAATCTAAAAATGAGCGCTGCGTATTTTGTTCATGGTTGGTTGTCTTGACTTTGCTGGATATATGTCACCTGTACTGTAGCTTTCCTTTCCGCTCGTTCAAGAAATAATATAAGAAATTTAAAAATATACTCTTCCTCGTTAATACTGG
>CM037789.1:63040951-63090951 GCA_021229015.1 Solen grandis | reverse complement strand
GGAGCAGAGAGGATAAGGAGGCAGGGAGGGAGAGGGGAAGGCAATACTCAATTGGAGGAGTGTGATGGGTGAATGCAGGCTATGAGACTGCCATGGAAGTGTAAGAGGGCAGAAGCTGAATACTGGGAGGCATGCGGACAAACAGTAGGAAAATAAAGGGCAATAACTCCAAAATTAGGCTAAGGAAGAGTTATGGTTCTTGTGCACTGCACTTCTCCTCAATGAGATCTGTCCACCTGTGAAGTTTCAAAGCAATAGCTTGAATACTTTTGGAGTATGCTCCGGACAAAAATCAAGTATGAAAAATAACAAAGGGCAATAACTCCAAAATTCGGATAAGAGAGTTATGGTTCTTGTGCACTGCACTTCTCCTCAATGAGATCTGTCTACCAGTGAAGTTTCAAAGCAATAGCTTGAATACTTTTGGAGTAATGCTCCGGACAAAAATCAAGTATGAAAAATAACAAAGGGCAATAACTCCAAATTGGCTAATGAGAGTTATGGTTCTTGTGCACTGCACTTCTCTCAATGAGATCTGTCCACCTGTGAAGTTTCAAAGCAATAGCTTGAATACTTTTGGAGTTATGCTCCGGACAAAAATCAAGTATGAAAAATAACAAAGGGCAATAACTCCAAAATTCGGATAAGGAGAGTTATGGTTCTTGTGCACTGCACTTCTCCTCAATGAGATCTGTCTACCTGTGAAGTTTCAAAGCAATAGCTTGAATACTTTTGGAGTAATGCTCCGGACAAAAATCAAGTATGAAAAATAACAAAGGGCAATAACTCCAAAATTAGGCTAATGAGAGTTATGGTTCTTGTGCACTGCACTTCTCCTCAATGAGATCTGTCCACCTGTGAAGTTTCAAAGCAATAGCTTGAATACTTTTGGAGTTATGCTCCGGACAAAATTCGGACGGACGGACGGACGGACGCACGGACGCACGGACGGACGGACAACGCCAAAACAATATCCCCCTCCCGATTTCATCGGCGGGGGATAATAAGGAAATGGGAGTCCAGTCGTAGTTTCGGGCAGGGCTGCGAAAAGGACTTCACTTATTTGTCAAATAAGAAATGTTTTATTGATGTAAGTTGTTTATTAGCAACAACTTTTAATTTGTGCCAAGACAGAAAAATATAAGCCGGTCGACTTTATAACAGTAGAAGCCCCCTTGGTACGCAATTTCCGACTAAAAAGTCAAGAGATTGGATATTAAGGTTGCAATATATGTTATTACTCTCAATGGTTGACAAAAAAAAAAAAAGAAGCACATCCATGAAAACAGAACAAGAAAAATACAACGTGTCTCAAACCTTCCAACTGCCCCTTGTATTTAGAAATAAAATAAAATAATAGATTGAAATTGAATGAAATATATATAATGCTAAAGTAATCAGTCTTTAAAACGTTATTATAGACAATTCACTTTTAAGTAAAGTTATAATATTTTCTAACAACTTAAGCAGCAGCATTAAAGACAAAAACACCATATCATAATCACCCTTGTATTTCTGTCCCGTCTGCAAGACATATATACAACTCAACTTTTGCTAAGCACCACCCGCTATTTTTCCATAGAGTCACACAAAAACACATGCTTAATGTAATTCTATGTACCTGATAGGAAAGCGTTAGCTGACCATCATTTTTACGCTTAGTTTTTGTCAAAATGATAGACAAGAGACTCAAAAATGAGTCAAAATAATTGTCATTATTTGTCAAAATTCACAAAAGTGATTTTTTTGTGCAAGAAATGGTATTTTATGGATGGAAGTTAAATATTGTGATCAATACAGAAAAAATGACCATGAACAGGCTAACATCGTCACAAATATCTTTAAAAGAAAACCTCAATTTAGAAAACAGGAACATTTGCATAATCAAAGTACTGAATTTAGCTAACTTTGAATTTTAAGGTGTTTTCTCAAATTTCGCACTTTCTAATTTTGATTAATTCCCAGTATTTAGGATCCGAAAGGCATATTTTATGTAACTACATGCAGTAGCAAGTTTGGTACATAAACAATACTGTAATGCCCAGGCATTACTGATTTTACTTATATTTTATTTACCTTTGGGTTGACGGTATTTATCTGTTACTGGTGATTTTTGCAGCGTTCTCTGGCAAATCACATAAATTATGACAGTTGGATTGACTTATATGTCAGCTCAACTAGCCAAATTAATGCATTACGCCAGGAATTTTCTCTACACCTCCGTGTCACACAAGCACTCTTGCCTCGTTGTAAACATGCCATGTAATCCATTTCTTACTGTCTGTATTTAGATATCCAGTGTGATTTAAATGTCATATCTAGCTTGATTCACTTCTCTAAGTTATTGCTAAGGTTTATGCCGAGTAAATCCATTTAATATTAGGTAGAACACTGTAATTTATAAGTCTAAAACTGCTCATGCCTAGCTGTTTACACGTGGGCAGCCATTTTGTATTACTTTTTCCGGTTGTTGCTAGGGGCAACTGAACTGATGCTGGATTGATGGTTTCTGACTGTACTGTACTTGTAAACATTATGGCCCAGTTTATTAACCCTAGAAAGCAATCATACCAGGTATATGGGCCAAGAAGATACATTTTTATTGTGTTATAGGATATGATCTTCCCTGACACTGGGTTAACCAGTCATGATACCACATCTAGACAATATCCTTACACAGGGTTAACCAGTCATGATACCACGTCTAGCACACTATCCTCACCTTGTCTCACTATCTTATAATTGGTTACAAATCATTGTACCCTCTTAGCACTATCCACACCTATCACTATCTGACACTGTGTTGCTGATTACACACCTACTCACACTATTATGAAACTGGTTCAGCAGTCATGATACCACAACTTATGACACTATCAACTCCTACTCACACTATCCTGACACTGGGTCAACAATGATGATACCACACCTACTCACACTATTATGAAACTGGGTCAGCAGTCATGATACCACCCCTTACCACACTATCAACTCCTACTTACACTATCCAGAAACTGGGTCAGCAGTCATGATACGACCCCTAGTCACACTATCCAGAAACTGGGTCAGCAGCAAACGACCCTAGTCACTATCAGAACTGTCACAGTCAATATCACAACTTATCCCACTATCAACTCCTACGCACACTTTCCTGACACTGGGTCAGCAGTCATGATACGACCCCTAGTCACACTATCCAGAAACTGGTCCAGCAGTCATGATATCACAACTTATCCCACTATCAACTCCTACGCACACTTTCCTGACACTGGGTCAGCAGTCATGATACCACAACTTATCACACTATCAACTCCTACTTACACTATCCAGACACTGGGTTAACAGTGATGATACCACACCTAATCACACTATCCTGACACTGTGTTTGCCAGTGATGATACCACACCTACTCACACTATTATGAAACTGGTTCAGCAGTCATGATACCACCCCTTATCACACTATCAACTCCTACTCACACTATCCTGACACTGGGTCAACAGTGATGATACCACACCTACTCACACTATTATGAAACTGGTCCAGCAGTCATGATACCACAACTTATCCCACTATCAACTCCTACTCATACTATCCTGACACTGGTTCCCCAGTGATGATACCACCCTTGTCACACTACCTAGACATAGTCTCATTATCAAGATCACTCGTATATGATACCACCCCTAGTCTCACTATCCTGACACTGAGTTAACCAGTCATGATAACTGCCCTGGGGTACTATCCTAACACTGGGTGAACAAGTATGATACCACCCCTAGTCTCACTATCCTGACACTGAGTTAACCAGTCATGATACCCCCTGTACTATCTACACTGTAACTATCAGATACCACACCTAATCCACTATCCTGACACTGGTTCAGTACTCATGATACCACCCCTATTCACACTATCCTGACACTGGGTTAACCAGTCATGATACCACACCTAGTCACACTATCCTGACACTGGGTTAACCAGTCATGATACCACACCTAGTCACACTATCCTGACACTGGGTTAACCAGTCATGATCCACCCCTAGTCACACTAACCACACCTAGTCACACTATCCTGACACTGGGTTAACCAGTCATGATACCACCCCTAGTCACACTATCCTGACACTGGGTTAACCAGTCATGATCCACCTATTCCAAGCTGGGTCAGCTGTCATGATACAAACCCTAGTTACACTATCCTGACACTGGGTCAACAGTTAAGAAAGCGTAACGTTTACTGGGTCTTATAATACTTAAGGCTAAACTCTCATCAATGCACTTTGATTGTAGAACTTAATAGCGTAGCTTCTTCCTCTCAAAATATATAAAACTAAAATCTGAATCGCTATAAAATACCAGATGGGTTGATGCACACTAGATAGAGGGTTAGGGTTAGGGGGGGGGGGGGGGGTGCGCAATATTTAAAAAAATGTAGGCAGTGACAATGCAAGCGGCAAGCGGCAAGCGGCTTGTCGCTTTACCCGGATCGTGGTAACGGTGTTGTTCCGGTTGGACTAGGGATCCCGAGGAATTCCCGTGCGATTTTTTTTATTTGAAGCTGTAAAATAGTTCATTCTTGTGAGTTTTTTGGGGGCTTGAATGGAGAATTTTTAGGGGACGCGCGCTGGGTGCGCCCCCTTGAATCCGCCACTGCTAGATGCACACGTCAACACATAGTCTTGTGTTGGACTATACAGTACGCCGAACGGTAAAACTACTGCAAAGAACAAAGTTCGGGTGGTGAAACTGTATCAAAATAAAATATATCTTCCTGAGAGGCGAAAATTATCAGTATAATTTATGAAATATATGAACAGTTAAAATGTAAACGTATGGATTTTTCATTGGGCTATCCTGCCAGCAGATTATAACCAATGCTTTGACAATGAATTGAAACAAGAACAAACAATTATCAACAATCAGCTTATCTTTACAAGAACTATGATCTACTTGATCATCTGCTATGGCTCAACCTTGTCTTATACCAACTATATACAAACCGAAGACGATTTATTATATAAGCTTTATCTTCCTCAAATGTGAAAACAAAATATCAATATTCTTTATGAAAACTAAAGATGAAACGGTGTTCTTCTAGTAAACCGGAACCATACTTATTTCATGAAATCATCAGTTACAAATTAACTACTGTACAATCATTAATTTTCGTAGGACACTAATTTTCGTCGATTTCGTGAAGTGTTTTATCCATGAATATTAATCCCCACGAAAACTTGTCTCTTATATAGGCCTCACCTTTCCCAGAACATAGATCCACGAATTAATGTACCCACGAAATTCACTTAGGTACATAATCAACGAAATTTAATGTCAACGAAAATAGATGATTTTACAATAATACGGAATACAGTTTACAAAGCTAACCCTTCGTGAAAGCTACTGCAGTAGTAAGTTATCAACTACAACCACGTATATTGAACAATAATTCTGAATTAAAACCTATATGTTCAACAACAAACGTGAAATACCTTGTTGATCATATATAAACAAAACACGTAGTCACTGTTTGAAACTAACCACTGATCAACAATAACCATACGTTTAAAATAACCAAGATATGGAAAATGCATGCTCCTATATAATGGAGCGGGCTTCAAACAACACAGATAACCCCTACTGAGCCCTTATAATCACAATAATTATACGAACAGAGACACATTTCAGATATCCCTGTAACTGCTCTCAACCTTAACCAAAGCTTTATAATCCCGCCGTCCACTGTAGGCTCAAACCTCGATCCGAACCTGGTGCAGCCACCTACTGAGCTTCATTTATCGCAAGAATTTGTAAAAGCCACCTTTCAGCTACCAATAAACTCACACTACAGACTTGACTTGACTTGACTATTTGAGTTTACCGTCGCTTTCGACAGTATTTCATTCATATAGCGACGTCCAACTAATTACAAGTGGAGGAAGACCCCGAATGCACGGAGGCATCCGGGTAGAACCATCGACCTACCGCAAGCCAGCTGGAAGGCTTCCTCACATGAAAATCTGAATGACATTATCGGGATTCGAACCCACACGATGAGGGGCTGAGTGAGTGTTAAAGTCAGCGACTTTACCCTCTCGGCAATGGAGGCCACTCACTCTACAGGCGGCCTTGAGGCCAGCACACAATAGCCTTAGGCAGTGAAAAGTTGCGGAACTCCAATAGGCGCAATGCTTAGAGGTCGGGCCCACCCCTTAACAAAGCCTTATTCACCGTATTGGTGATAACCTGCCAATAGAAAGTGACTTTCACGGCGAACAGAAGCAGAATGACATTTTTAAAGACCCAAGACCATTGTCAAGGCTAGACATTATTTGTGCCCTTAATTTTGAATTTCGAATGAAGTCATTTACTTTCGGAATAATATAAATTTAATTGACAAAATCTCTAGCTGCCGAAATAAAAGCCAAAGATGTAAAAGTATGGAAGAGGTCTTGGAAATAGTTCAATTATGAGTTTTTATAGCTAAATAGCTAGATTTCCTTGAAAAAGGGTCGAAAATGGGAGAATTCGGGTGCACTCTGTTTGTCCCTTTTGGATGCTATAATCCAGGAGGGCTCATAATGGGTGGGGTATTTGGTTTGTTGTTGTTGTTTAGACCAGTGGTGTCCTCCAACAGAACGAGAGGTTTGTCAAATTTGGTGAGGCTTATATTATAGACAGAAAAGAGATTTGAGGAAAGAAGAGAGCAGAAATGACGCTATCCAGGACAATGCGTGTACCCTTTTGTCCGAACCGAGCCGAAGAGAAAAGAAATCAAAGCTCTGAAGGCACTGAATGTGTGTGTTTCTCAAGTGAAAGAGGGTTTGACGAGCTGCAGATATGCAGGGTTACATGTACTTAGTTATTGCCAGATATCAAACTTTTATTAAAGATATGAACAAAGGTTGTTTTAGATTTATTTCTTTCTGATTTAGATTAGATAATCATATTTGGTAAAAATCTTATAATTTGTAGGCCATAATATTGAAAAGGGAAGAATATCAACGGCGATGTGCTAATTGTTAACAGTCCGTTAACAGTCTGTTAACAAATGGTGCGTTAATCTTTAATTTCTTGTAATGACCTTGTTAACGCGTTTTTTTTTTTGTTTTTTTTTTTGTTTTTTTTGTTGTTTTTTTTTTTTTGTTAATTGCGTGAACATTTGACATCAGTTTATTATATTTACTTTGATTAACAAATAAATGTGACAATACTGTTCTCTCAGCGCTATCAGCGCTTTGATTTGTACTCTCAGTATCTTATTTAACCGAGCGACGGCACAGTCTCTATTTATAGATGCAACTTCAGTGACTCGGTCCTACGCAATTTCGGATAGCAGATATACAGGTAACAGCCATTCTATAGTGCATCGAATGCCCCTTGGAAGTTACACGGTTTGTATCGGAATTTAAGCTTTCTATATGGATCAATGTAACTACACTAAATGACCGAAACCGAAACCTGTACATCCACAATCCAAAATTAACCTACGAGCCACCTTTGTATCAAAAGAAATTATACTCCTCCGCATGGTTAAGTGACAGTTACGCAACATCATGGAGAAGTTAGTTCTTCTCTGCTTTTATGCCACACACCATTATTGTGTCCCTTAAATATTTCTTTTTACTCAAAATTGAGTTTTTCAGCACCTTAGCTGAATCTCAGCATACCTGTTGTAGAATTTTGTTAAATCGTTCGATAATTCATACAAAATTGAGAGGTTATTCCGTTTTCAATTAAAAGAAACAGATGTTCAGAATGTAGGTACTATATTTGTGAGTGACTACGTCACACACAACTAAAAAGAAAGCCGAAAAAAGAAAAAAAAGTATTCTTTATTTTGGAATTAAGATAGCTGAAAAGCTCTACCAAGGATAAAAAATCCTTGTAAATTGCTGCCAAAGGGCCTAAATATATCATGACAAATTTCCAAAGCTGCACTCAAAGGGCGTCTACAATGAACCAAAATACCCTAATTACCGAAATCGTTCTAAAATAACCGCTAATAAACGCTAGCAAAATCACTTGTATAATATCCTTCAGTAAATGATCAAATGAGCCACTGTGAACCAACATGAACCGAAACCACCCACAAGAGCATGAATTAATCTACCTAAATATAAAATCTGATTGTACTATATAATTCAAAACCAAATTACGCATCAAAATGAATAGAAAGAAACGCTGAAAACGTTAGTAATTGATTTAAAATGATAGTCTGAAAATCATGACAATGTTAAAAAGCCTAAGGGGTTACCCCTTTGCTGGTGCATTTTTATTAATTCAAACTCAAACTAGTATGATCTGTATTAGTATTTGTATTAGTGGCCACTTGTATTTAGCGGTCACCCCGCATTTAGCGGTCAGTTTTAATATCATCAGATTAGCATTTTGTAATATGTTAAACCAAAATTTAGCGGCAACTCCTGTTAAGCGGACACATTATTTATTTTTTTTTTTTGACTGACCGTTGAAATCAGATTTGACTAAATATTCCTAAATCTTACAGCAATGCTGAAGTACATGCGTGTTTTTTTTTTTGTTTTTTTTTTTGCAATAAAATACATGTTAAACACAGACGTTGATGGAGAACTGATTTTAGTTTAAGTAATGCAGTCAATTTAAAAATAGTGTTTATTTTACCTTTTTCTTCAAACATCTATAAAAATTTCTTAGGCTGTTTTGATTTTGTTTCTTACATTTTTATTTTATTAATTCTTTATGGGGATGGGAGTATATAACAATCTTGAAGAAAAATATAACAATTATACAATTAATCATGAGCAGTACACAAATAACGTAGTATACTAATGTAAATTCCGTTATTATGACCGAAACACATGGACAGATGACGTCATCATTTGAACGTTGTGCGATTTGGACTGTGACGTCGCAGATTATGGGTAACGTTACCATGACGTTGACATTCAGTTGCTAGCAACACAACATATTTCTAAATCAGCTTAAGCGAACTAAATATAAATGGGGAATTGTCTACCGGCAAAGAGAAAGAAGAAGAACAGAGTAGGTCCTTCCCACAAGGAAGACAAAAGAAGTGTCAGTGAGATCTTCAGTCAGGCGTCTGACTTCTCCAGGCCCAGTAAACATCAGGAGGCCGATATGGTGAAGGGCCTGAAAGAAAAAGGTAGTGGTTATCATTTATCTTTCGTTTTAATCTGATTACACCAGTAACTGATTGTCTGACATTAGTGATTATATAAATATGCAATTTATTTTACATTTTGATATTCATCATATAGTGCAGTGATTATTTTGAGCTTTTTTGTGTTAATGAAAAATACACAGATTGAAGAGAATGGGAAAACATCGAGACAGTTTATTTTTGGGGTTGTTTGTTGGGTTTAACGTCCAACCGCTAGGATTTCAGCCATTTGGAGACGATGTCTACTTGAGACAGATGTAGTGCTGTCACACTGTAGTATCACGCCGTAGACATGTGGCATGATGCCACACCCAGTCACATTATCCTGACACCGGGCCAACCAGTCCTGGAACTACCCATTAAGAAAGAGAAAACGGGAAAACCCTTGATAGAGAGTTGCTTTTAACGGAACCGTTGATATTAAACAAATTCGTGCCAGTGCATTGATTGATATCGGTTGCTATTTGTGCATCATCATCATCATCATAATCATCATCTTCATCATAAAAAATAAATTTAAAAAAAAAAAAAACCGTTTTCAAGTAAAAGAGAATTTATCATCAATTACCTAACACTCAGTCAGGTTTATGTTAATGTAAATATATCTTTCTCAAAAATACATTTGTTTGGGCTGATTTCTCTTTAAAATACATTCGAAAAAAAAACAAAAAAAAACAATACCATGAAAGAAATGCATGCAACTCTCAAATATTTATGCAAAGTGTTATATATTTTTAAAGGAAATGAAACATTAAAATAAACAAACGAATTGGTGTACATGACGACCCTTGGTTCAGAGTATGATACAGTGTCAGTTAGGTCGCAAATGGCATAAGAATATCTTATACATGTATACTATTATGCAATATCTTTCCTTTTTAGGACAGGAGCCTATAGTTGGAGCCCAGGGCATTGCCTTTGTTGTGGAGTTAAGCGGGGCAATGGACGATGCCCGAGTGCCAACAGGCCACGCCAAGGATCTGAAGGAGAAGACAAACGACTGGACTTTGGTTGATGTAATTTAAGCATTTCTGATATATATTATATTCAAAATCATCAGACTGGAATAGCAAAAGTGGTTGGAATCGAAATCCTTATTATGTTAACGGTACAATCTTGTTTGATTCAACTGATAACTTCCCCGATTAATCTTCGGTTGATAAAACAACTTTTAGATTCTATCATAAGATACTTTTTTGTTCACTAATTGAAACATATTTATGATTTTTCATGTTGGTTATTTTTTAAAATATGGGTTGGTGCATTGCAATGTTCTGAATGTATAAGTAATGTTAATACTGACGGGGAACATCACTAAAATCAATAAGTACGGAAATAGAAAAGGCGAAATGTCAAATTCCTGATACACTGGTTAAATAAAAGCTTTATGCAAAGACAGACGGACGGACAAAGACATCATGGTAATTCCAATATACACCTGACTTCGTTTATATGCCAATGGGGTATGCTGTGAAATCGTATTTTTGAATACTTATTTTGCTTTCTGTTTTTGCAGATCACGTACACAGATGAAGAGGAACAGTTGATGAACGAGATTTTTGAAGATGCCAAGAGAGTAGAGAGGAAGAGGGAGTTGGAGGAGAAGATGTTGGCGGCGGAGATGTTGAGAGAGGCGAAACTGAACGAAAGGCATGAGAAGGCGAGGAGGAGGAGAAGAAGGGAGGTGAAAAAGGTTAAAAGGGGGAGGGCGGAGGGGTTGAACTTGAGATAAGAGGGGTGACACTGGAAAAGGGAGGTGGTTTATGCGAGTTTAATCTCAAAGTACATACCGGATAAACGTGATTAGTGAAAAGAAATGTCAGAGGAATATGTGACCGTATGATTTAAATTGTATTTTGTTTCTTTTTAAATATCGACAAAAATAAACCAGTAGTTCTAAAACATGTGACTTACTTTGCTTTAAATTTCAAACAGAGAGAGAGAGAGCGTTTATTCTATCTACCGTGTCATAATTTATTCCTCATTAAGGCGGTTTGCTGTTGTTTTTTTTGTTCCTCGGTTTGTATATGCGATGTGTTGTCATACCGAGGTCGAATATTTGTGTACCTCGGTATGAAATACATGTAGATATTATTTCAACCTCAAAACCAAACCTAAAACCTTAACCCTTACCTCAACCGAATGACAGAAAAAAACTATTTGAAACTTTTTACATTGTTGGTAAAGCATTGTATGACCCTTCAACCCCCTCCCCCGCCACACACACACGCACACACACACAGAGACAAGACAGTGGTGACACACACACACACACAAAACAAAACAACAAAAAAACTAGTACATATCGTCTATTGAAAGCCAGAAGGGGCTTTCAGCATATGTAAAATGAAGGCTGTAGCCCCTTCTGGCTTTCAATGGACGATATGGTCGTCAGAGGGGGAAGTAGGTAAAGTAATGCGACATTTTTACATAAAAACAATACTTTTGCATCGGCCGGGAATCGAACCCGGGCCGCCCGCGTGGCAGGCGAGCATTCTACCACTGAACCACCGATGCGTACTTCTATGCTAAATAATGATCGGTTTTCATTTTTTTATATTAAAATAATGTTGAGTGTTGGTTAAACTGCTCAAGCGATAGCCCCAGCCAGCGAGCGCGGTGGTTCCTCTTACCTGTCTTCGAGTTTCAATTATATACACATTTAGAAATGTTCGACGTTATCTAAAAATACATTTTCATCATTTATATATGTAATCATATAAGTAAGTAAGTATTCAGTATAACCCCATATTTCATAGGTTAAACCACATACATAAAGACTATTTATAATCAGTTGAATCTATATAATATATATACATATATTTTTTTTGAGGTGAAGTTCAAAGGGTGAAGAGAAGGATAACCGAATATTTAGCACAGAATTAGGTCTATTCTTATGAATTGCATACAATTATAATTTTAAAGAGATACAATGTATGTGTGTATAAGTAAAGTTTCTACTGGCATTAAGATTCATATTTTATTACACAAACAGTTTTGTTATATGTTTTTCTTACTTGCTAAAATGTAAACACTATAATATCACTGTAAAAGTGCCATACAGGGAGCAAGGTTAATACACAGATAAACATTTTTTTTTAATTTTCGCCCACAGGACTTTACCAAAAATCATGAGGAAGTACAATAGCACTACATTATTGCATTTTGACATTGGACGCCATGCTTTTTTTTTTAGTCAAAATGCAATAACGTTGTGCTATTATACTTCTCCAGGATTTTTTTTAAAGACCTGTGGGCGAAAATTAAAAAAAAGCCCACAGGACTTTCCCAGCTTTTTTAATAAATTTCATTAACTTTCTCATTAAGAGATTGTATTAAACATTGACATCGGCAAGATAATACGAAAACGAGGCATCGCCGACGACCCGGCGCCCGCGTGGCAGGCGAGCATTCTACCACTGAACCACCGATGCGTCGAAAGTGTGGGCATATAAACCGTAATTCTGTTTTATCTTTGCCCATGTATATATATATATATATATGTGTGTGTGTGTGTGTGTTTTCCTTTTCTATAAGTTGAAAATCGTTCTGAATGTTTAATTCATACAATTGCATTTATTTATTTATACTACAGAACTGTATGTCGATCACATAGATCTTCACTCACAATTGAATGCAGATTGTCAATCGCACACACCACTGTTTTATTTTGATATACATACTTATATATTGAAATAACATCCAATGATCAAATGGTGGAATAAAGAAATAAATTAAGGTATTATAAATTGTTTTTAAAAAGAATATCAACCTGAGAGCAGGGTCTCCTTACTACTTTATGTATATAAAGAGACCCTACTAAGAGTGATTCCAAACTTTTTCACACATAGAACATGCAAAGATGTTTTTGCAAATTTGAAATGATATTTCCACTTTAAGAATTGAAGTAAATGTATTCAAAACGCAAGATTTAGAATGAATTATCCCGATGCATGGCCGAGTGCTTAGAGCTTCCGCCCCGGCAGCGATCGAACCCGGTCATCACATTCCAAAGTCGTAAAAAATGGTAGTGTTAAGGGCCTAAGCCTGTCCAAACATATTCAGTATAATAAGATAGCCTTATTGGATTTAACTTTATATAAATCAATGTATTTGTTTTCAGATAATTAATCTATATTTGCCTGTTTTAAAGTTTTATATTGACATACTGTCCGTATTTAGAACAAGTGTACATATTTAAAACACGTCTAAAATCTGCTTGAAATATGTTTATTATAGATTAAAGGGTTCTACAGTATATCTTAAGTTATATTTTACCATTTGCCTCATAATTATAGACTTTATGTCAAACAGAGATAACCCAGATCAGACAGCTCTGTCTGATCATGGTCTCCATTGTTTGTTTGCTCATACAATATTGAAGCTCAGATCTACACAGTAAAGACAAGATTGTTCCGTGTACATGTACCATTTAAAGTTAAGTAAATTAATATTCATCGAGTCATAAAATTGTAAATTAATAATTCATGAGGTAATTGGTAATATATTGTCATTTAATATAGTTTAGGTTGTATCATATCGAATAAAAATTAAATGAAATATTAAGTTTGTGTGTCAACACTGTTTAATTCAACTTCCAAGGACAGACAAAACTTTTTTTAAAACCATGCCTACAAGAAGTAATGACATGTAGATAGAAATACACCAACTATATAGTTCCAGCGCCATAAAATTTCTGCGACGAGAAATGATTAGAGCAGATATTAGAATTTGATTGTACATGTATATTATCTAAAATAGACTTGACTTGACTTGACTATTTGGGTTTACCGTCGCTTCGACAGTATTTCAGTCATATATCGACGTCCAGCTAATTACAGGTGGAGGAAGGCCCCGAATGCACGGAGGCATCCGGGTAGAATCACCGACCTACCGCAAGCCAGCTGGAAGGCTTCCTCACATGAAAATCCGAATGACCCTGCCGGGATTCGAACCCACGCGGTGAGGGGCTGAATGAGTGTTAAAGCGACTTTACCCTCTCGGCCACGGAGGCCCCTCTAAAACAGAATAAAATTTTCAAAATGAATACCATGCATCTATTATCAGTGATTAAGTTTAACTAGAATGGCGCCCACCCCTCTCTCTCTCCATTAAAAACAAAGACATCAACAACATAATCGGGACAATAAATGTGTCAAATACCTAGATATCTAATGAAAATACAACCATTTTAGATGTTTATAAACGTAACTGGTTTTCTAACGTAAATAATTCAAATAGATTAGAAACGTATAAATTCTTTAAGCACGACTTTTGTTGTGAAGGATATCTACGGAAAATACATATTAATAAATTTAGAATAGCCTTAACAAAATTTAGAATATCTTCGCACGACCTAGCAATAGAAAAAGGCAGACGCGATGGAATTGCGAGAGAAGACAGAAAATGCACGAAATGTAATATGAATGTAATAGAAAACGAATACCATTTTTTACTAGTATGTCCAAAATATCATGAAATTAGAAAAAAAATACTTAAAACCATACTTTTGTCGTTGGCCAACAATTCAAAAATTTAAATCTCTTCTTTTAAATAACAATGTAAAAAATTTACTCCAGTTATCGAAATATTTATATTTTGCGTTTAATGCACGAAATTCGTAATGTTATAATTAATAATATCCGAAGTAAGTAGTATAAGATGTTTATTCACGATTTATGTTTATGATTTACATAAATATGAAATTCTTTAAAAAAAAAAAAGCTTGTGCGATCTGTAGAAAATATAAAGCTTTGTATTCATACTTTGCTTTTTTGACAAATAATTACGCATGGAACATATGTTATGTATTACCTACATTTTTAATGTACATCTATAAAACTAACCAGCGCTACATTATCATACGCTACCTTCTCTGATAAGCACCTAGTTGTTTTCTTTTCACTTGTGCAAAATTTCGACTACCTCACTTTATTGTAAAATGTTATATGTATTGGCTATATTGTACAATCTTATGCCAAATAAAGAATATGTTATGTTATATTAACTAAAATAATAATAATTAATAATAATAATAAGGACAAAAGCACATACTTCCCCATCCCTCCTCCTCCCGCCACAAACCAAAAGAAAAAACCTTTCTAAACAACAGCATTATAATTATGAAAAACAGGTAACCACAGACCACGTTCGTCAGTATTTTTAATATTTAATAAAAAGACATAAAATAACAATTATCATATCATGCATTGATACAATGGTTAATATTATGTATCTGTTTTACTTCAATTAATTTGCTAATGCTCTCATGGCCATGCCTTTATTCATTCTATTTATATATTGATTTATTTATTTATTTATTTATTTATTGATTAACTAATTTATTTATTTATTTAATTATCTATTTATTTATCTAGTTAATTAAATTAATTAATTCGTTCGTTCATTCGATCATCCATTCATTCATATTTTCTTTTATTCAAGCTTTTTCATGATTGTTCAAATTTTTTTTCCTTTTTTTTTTTAATTTTTTTTTTATTTTATTTTTTTTTTTTATTTCATTCAATTCAGCCTGTAGCGGCAATCTTTCATAAGTTTATATAATATAACTGTAACAGCCGTCAATTACCGGCCGGACGTGTTTGCCGACATTGCCGTCAGCGTTTCGTCAGCAGGAAATACGGCTCGTTTCACAGGTATATAACGGCGGGTCAGGGTAGACAGCGTAACATCGACTCACACAGTCAAAACAGTAAGTATTGAAGAGTACTCATATTCAACTTTAATTTCTCACTACTGTTTTTTTTTTTTCAAATATTTTTAAAATATCAATGTAAACTCAAGCAGTACACATTAAAATAAATGTTTTCAGATTTTATGTTTTCTACTCTAAATCATGAGATATTTTTTAAAAAGATTACAATATTTTTATTTTATTGTTTTTAGATTGAGGATGATTTGTTTTACATATTACATATTTTTTATCTTTAGCAATTTAAGATCTGATATTAGTTAAAGTAAAGCATGTGTCAAAAATGTCAGATGTTTATTCTGTTGTACAAATTTAGAACACCAAACACTCATGAACAGTCTTGCTCACGTTCTTTCCCTTCATTTTTCTAGATCACTAAATCACCATGAAGACCGTCGCCATTGCCGCCCTCGCCTTCGCCTGCATCCTCGGTGTTGCCATGGCACAGTTTGGTTCCGCCGGATATGGATACGGCGGCCAGTCCAGCGGTGGGCTCGGGGGAGGATGTAAGTAGATATTTTTTCTTTAACTTGTATTTTATTTACTTATAAGATCTTAGCATGCGATAAGCGGTTCATAATAAACCAAGTGGTCTGTTTTGACACTCAGTGTTTCCAACTTTTGGCATTTCCACACGGAAACACGCATACGTGTTTCAGAAACTAGTTAATAGGCCTCTGAGTTAATTTGTACTTTTTACTAATCAATTCAACATTCAAGGCAGCAAACATAAAGAAGTCTCACTTTCAGAAAACATTCAGATGATGTTGAAAATGTTAACTGCTCTTCCCAGTTGCTAAATAATCCTTAGAACCATGCATTAGAACTTTTTGCAACATTTTTGCAAATCTAATTTTTACGTGTACATAAGTTTCTCATGATCGTGTAAAACTAACGAAGACACCTGTATTTTAAAGCAGTTCTTGGCCTGATCGGACTGCTCTTCATCTTGCTCCTGCTCTTCAACAACACCAGCTCTACCGGTACCGGCTCCACCACCGTCATCTACGGAAACTTCTCTCAACCGTAAGTGATTTAGATCCTCTTCAACTGTTTTAAGGAACTCATCTCCGACGTCTTTAAAGTGTAACTGTAGAAACATCTTTCTTGCGTAAATGATTAATATTTTCTTCATATATCTATAGAAACTTCTCACAAGGATCTATCAACCTCTCTATATGTTCTACTTTGATTTATTCACTCTGTTTTTGATTTGTCCATTTAAATGTGTTAACAGTTATCTCTCTCTCTCTCTCTCATAAACAATTTTATATACTATATTATCGATATTTTTTATCCCTTTTTCTGTACCCGTTCCACTTGCTGAGTTTGGATGTGTTTTTTTCTTTTCATTAAAATTAAAGCATTTATTATAACATAAAAACAAGTAATCAAAAATACATCTTTAATTAATTATTATTTCTTTTTCTTTTTTCAGAACCGGTAAATAAACATATAGCAACCTCCAAATGCCGGAAGAATGCTGGCGTCTTCCTCACAGTGTTGTACATAAGTCTAGAATCGGAACTGTTATTGTTCTGTTATTTATTTCAATTGTTAATAAATATAAATGAATTAATTTATTCTTTAGTTATTATTCTGAATGGAAGGTTATCTGAAGTAACCCTGTAAAAGCTCGATATAGGGAGCAATGTTAAATACACAGATAAATATCTCTTTTATAAAGTTTCGCCTGCAGGGCTTTATCAAATATCACGAAGAAATATAACGGCACTACAGTACTGCATTTGACCAAATCATTTTTTTTTCTGGCCAAGATGCAATAATGTAGTGCTGTTATATCTCTTCGTGATTTTTGATAAAGCCCTGCGGACGAAAATTAAAAAAAAAAAGTTACTCATATGTGTCTTTGAAGTAAGTTTTCATAAAAAAAAAAACATTTTTATAGTTGTCATTAAAACATGAACACTTGAGAAGATATTGTGAATGAAATGAAATTTAATGCTTATTCTTTTTGAACACTAAAATCTGGCTCAAATTTCACCAACAATACTATGTGCTAATTGATACTTGAGTTCTCAAATTAGGAAGAAACGCATTTTACTTTTCCCGTTTTACGAAACGTTCAAAGTGAATGACTGAATTGACGAGAAATAATACAACGCTTATAAAGAAATAAACTATTTGGACATTTTATCGGAAAAACAAATACGGTAAAAATGTCCCTGAGTAGTTAAGTTTTACTTTGCGCTACTTTGTAGGATTTCAAGTCAAGGTTTTAAATGGTCAGCTGAGGAATGTTAGATAATACTTATATCTCCTCTAATACATTAAAAGACAAAGCATAAACGATATGTCAAACTAAAAAAAAAAAAAAAAAAAAAAAAAGAAGAAAATGCCATCGATATGTAGCCACACACGTATATAATATATATTCACATAAACTCTTACAAAACAACAACAACAGCAACAACAACAACAAAAAATACTGATACATCTTTGAACATGTGTTATTCATAAGCTACATGTTATTGTTTATTATATACCATCATAAACGTATATTTTGATTAAAATACATTCAAAACATAAGGTGCAGATTAAAAATTCCGTATGATGTCAAATTTAAAACCTTGAAAACATTTTCGAATTTCGGAATCGGGGGCCATTTAATGTTGGTATAGTTAACGTCACGCGGTTGTCCAGTTGTTCCGTTGATGGCAGGGTTCACAGGTGCAAAGTACTGGTCCAACCAAGAAACCGTTGAGAGGGAGGATGGGGGCACTTGAAAATTAGGTTACACCTAGTCTACAGTTGTGTACCCGTTATTTGTAATAGCGTGGCACGGTGCAACTTTTGTTTTGGCGCTATCCTCTACGCAGAGGCGTGACAACCAGCGCCAAAAATAGCATGTCACGCCAAGCGGCTCATTGATGGGACAAGGGTACACCTCGTCTTCGTCTTCCAATAAAAGGTCAGGAGTCTTCTTAGACTGTAGTATTGACCTATGACGGAGGTTGAGATAGCCATCATCCTCCAGGGTTAAAATCTGCTATCTACAGCTTAAAATAATGTGCAGTCTTAAAATTATGTACATGGCCCTGATGTCTCTAAGCCTGGGAGATGAAGTGGCCACCCTTGATAAGGTCATCAAGAGCAGCTGCAAAGTACTCAGCATGGTTAATGTCTGTGACTGAAATGGGCAGCTGGTTCCACTCTCTTACTGTGCGAGGGTAGAATGTCTGACTGTAGACTGTAGACTCCACACCGTGTTGTCGAATCCTTCCTCTGCCTCTTGTACGAGGATCCCCTGACAGTAGGAGGTTTCCTGGGTCAATGTCAACTTCACGGTGCTTAATCTTGAAGAGGTAAAGCAGTCTGTGTGCCTGTCTTCTGTCTTCAAGTGAAGACCAGCCAAGATCTCTGATCATGGTCGTTACGCAGCCGGGGGTTCTGTCTTTGTAGTTGTTGCAAACAAATCTAGCACCCCTACGTTGGACTCGTTCAAGTTCGTCAACATCCCTTGTGAGATGCGGGTCCCAAGCTGCTGAGGCATAGTTCAAGGTAGGTAGAACGAACGTGTTATAACTTTGCTCCCTGACCTCCTTCGTGCAACTGTAAAGATTCCTCCTCAGGAAACCCAGAGTACCACTGGCTTTAGCTGATATCTTGTCCACATGAGTCCTCCATGACATATCCTGGCTAATATGGACACCAAGATACTTAGAGCTATCCACTGATTCAAGGACATGGCCATGCAATGTATACTGGTGATGACGTCTGAAGCGTGGATTCGTGCAAATGTGGATCACCTGACATTTCTCTGGGTGGAATCTCATTTGCCACTGGTCCTCCCACCTCTCCAAGGAGTCAAGATCTTTCTGGAGTGCCTGGACATCTTTACTTGATCTGATCTCTCTGTAGAGAAGGCTATCGTCAGCAAACAGTCTTGTCTCGACGAGGTGCAGTCTGGCAAATCATTTATGAAGGCAAGGAAGTACAGCGGTCCGTTCACAGTCCCCTGAGGCACTCCGGAAGTGACGTCTGCTTGTTGTGATGACTTTCCATCCAAAAGAACTTGTTGTTTCCTGTCACTCAGGAAGGACTTTATCCACCGTAGATTCTCGCCTCTCACACCATAGTAGTCGAGTTTGTAGAGTAATCTCTGGTGGGGGACTTTGTCAAACGCCTTTGAGAAGTCGAGGAGGATGACATCAACTTGGTCCCGTCCTGAGCGCAGTTTGCTGGCTATACCCTGGATGGTAGTTACTAGCTGAGACTCGCAAGAACGTCTTTTCCGGAACCCATGCTGCTCATCACAGAGTATGTTATTATGTTGGAAGTGGTCCATCACATTACTGTGTATTACATGCTCCATGATTTTGCAGGTGATGGATGTCAGGGAGACTGGTCGATAGTTGGAGGCAAGCTGCCTATCACCCTTCTTGTAGATTGGTACAATGTCAGCATCCTTCCAATCCATGGGCAAGTTACCGGTGTCATAGGAATGTTGGAAGATTCTGGTTAGGATTGGAGCAATCTCCTCACTGGCAATCTTCAAAATGTGTGTGGGTATGGAATCTGGTCCAGCCGCCTTATGAGGTTTTAAATTGTTAAGCAATTTGGCAATTCCTTGACTTTTAAAAATGGAAATGGGCTTGGGCCTTTGTCTGGCATGTTATTTATGTTTTCTTTTGTGTATACAGATTTGAACTGCTCATTTAAGATATCCGCTCTCTTGGTCGTGTCACTTTGTAGAAAACCTTCTTTGTCAATTAGAGAAGACACACCAATGTAATCTTGCTTTCTACTTTTAACGTACGAAAAAAAGCGCTTTGGATCACGTTTAAGATTCCCACTGACAACATCTTGGAGAAATCTCTTCTCAGCTGACCGTGTGGATGACTGGGCTTCCCTCTGTAATCCTCTGTAGCGCCTCCAGTGTGTTTCTTTCCCTGTTCTTCGGGCTTTCCTGTGTGCTCTTTGCTTTCTTCGCATCAGTCTCCGAAGGCTGGTGTCTACCCATGGGTGTGTCTGTCTGGTGCTGGACATTTTGGAAGGAACAAACCTATCAACAGCGGATGAAATGGCGGACTTAAAGGAGTTCCACATGACTTCAACTGGTTGAGCCGGTTCACCAGTGAACTTGTCTGCAAATGCACGCAGTTGTTGTTTAATGCCATGCACATCACATTTCTTCCATATATATATCTTCCTTCTTGGTAACCGTTTTCTTACTGGCTGTATAGATGTATCTAGTAGAACAATGTCATGATCACTTTTAAGTCCTATGGGTGGGAGGGGTTTACATCTTACTTTAAAACTAGGATGTGACATGAGCATGAGATCTAATTGTTTCTGTAACCTTGTGGGAAAATTCACTACTTGCTCTAAACTACAGTCCATGATTATATTCAGAAAAGTCTGACTCACTCTATGTGGGTAGTTGCAATCTGTGACTGTGTGATTTGACCAGTCAATGTCTGGCAGATTAAAGTCCCCTCCTATAATGTACATGGCATTTTTGAACTTGTTCCTAAGCCTGTCAAACTCCTGTTGCACAGAATCTAGGTAGCTTTGGTCAGTTCTGTTCGGTGGCCGATAATATGCACTGATGACGAGTTTCTTCTTACCAACTTTCAATGTTCCTGAAATCAGCTCCAAATCACTGTGGGTTTCAATATCCAAGACTTCTATATCATTCTTAACAGCAATCAGCACTCCTCCATGTGGGTCTGTTAATCTGTCACGACGGTACACATTGTATCCAAGTTCAGGGTTAAAGAAATAAGAGGACAAAATATCTGTGCAAAGCCAAGTTTCAGTACCAAAAATAATATCCGGTTTAGTTGATTCTACCAGTACATCAATGTTCCGACCTTTGTTGCGTACACTTTGGAAATTTATATTCAGAAAACGTAGGGTTTTTCTTTGTATAGAGTTTCTAGAAAATTTTGGAGATGAGGTTGCACCAGGAGATCCAAATGAATTTACACTAGTGTCGGAAATGTTATATGAATGATGTGACCCTGACAGATCTGGGGTATTTGGCTCCCCTTCGCTGACATCAGAATAAATACTACCAACACTATCCGGAGCGTCATAAATAATATCTGAGTGATGGGGGGTACCACAATCAGGACAGAACCATGGAGATAAACTGTTTGAAGCAAGCTCCTCAAACTCATGTGTTAGCATTCCGACACAGGATTTGTGTATCCACTTGTCGCAGTTGTTGCAACAGATAGCTCTGGCACCAAAGTCCTCCACCTCGCAAGAGCACACACCACATGGAAAACTAAGCGAGAGATCTGGGCCTGGGTTCTGTTCAACACCACCAAGGAGTAATAAGAGAAGTTTTTGACTTTTGCTACATGGATTAAGAGGGATAGAACTTGACCTAAGTCGTACATGTCTAATCCAAAAGAAAATACATATGTTTGGGGAAATGTTCAGATATGTTGAGTTTTGACAATCAGGTGAAAATCTAAGAGAAAAGTTGACATAATGCAGCCTGTTACCCTCAATGGCTTTGGCACTGACTGAATTTACGCCTGTCAGTTGTTTCTCAAACAACACAAGGATCTGGAACACACTCAGAAGTCTAAACAAGTTGCGCCACATCATCCTATTTCACCGGCCCTCACGATTTCACATGTGACAAAAAACAATAAACAACTTACAGTTTATCTGAAACCAGTCACTCTGGCAACCATAACACAATAAGACTCAATTGCACAGCGAGTTATTTACTTGTAATGTTACCCCACCCACAGGGCAGGAGTAAATAGAGATAAAGTTGTCTCCCTTTACAGACTGGTACTCAAACTATGCCTTGATCAATGTGCACTGGATGGGAGTCCTGGAAAATCAAGCCTCTGGACGAATATGATCAGATGAGGAAAAAGAAAAAAAAGACGATTTGCATGATATTTTGACAAAATTCCAACAGAAAAAGGCATTCAAAGATTAGAGGAAGGTTGAAGACATCATTTTGAGTAGGTTTAAGTTTCGGAATACTATGATAGAAGAAGAATTTCCCTATTTTTCTCTCCTGGAAAAGATGGCTATCTCAACAGCTAGACTGGCTCCGACTGTTATGGTATCAACGACCAGGTTCTATATTTGTGTATCAAAAATCCTCCGATAGGATGGGTAATGAATGTCTCATGTGTGCATAGTAATAGCCACAGAACGAAGCATCTCGTCAAGATCCAAGTCATAATATGCCATATAAATGTATTTTACTATATACTGTGCGTTCAATGGAAAGTAAGTACAAAAGATAGAAATGCGGTTGCACATACAGCAATCATTTATTTATTTTCCATATCCACGTCAACATACGGTTATACTATATGACAGGCAGCTGGCTTGCGAAAGATCAGGGGCAATAATTGCACGTCTTCATGCAGATAGTCTGGGCCATTTGAGTGTCTCCACATACGTTGTAACCTGTCGTCTTCATGACTGAGCAGTTGGGGCTGTCAGAGCATGGCACTGGCAAATATTGTAATTAACATGTTCAGTGTAGCAATACCACGTGACTTTGACTTCATCGATTTCTATGTTTGTTGAGTTTAACGTCCCACTGACAGTATTTTAGTCATTTGGAGACGATGTCTACTAGAGACAGATATAGTCCTGCCACCCTGCAGTATCACGCCGTAGATATGTGGCATGATACCACACCTAGTCATATTATCCTGACATCGGGTCAGCCAGTCCTGGAACTACCCTTATATGCTGAGCGCCAAGAAAGGGAGTTATAACAGTACCATTTTTTACGACTTTTATATGTCGCGGCCGGGGATCGAACCCACGACCTCCCGCTCCCGAGGTGGACGCTGTAACCACACGGTGACCGGGGACGGTTCATAGATTTCTATGGGACATGTGTCAGTCTAAGAAGAAAATACATGTATATGCTTTCGTGGGCACATATGTTCGTGGATTATTGTTCTATAATACACGGGGTTTAGTAATAGGGGGCCTCCGTGGCTGAGAGGGTAAAGTCGCTGACTTTAACACTCACTCAGCCCCTCACTGCGTGGGTTCGAATCCAAGCAAGGTCATTCAGATTTTCATGTGAGGAAGCCTTCCAGCTGGCTTGCGGTAGGTCGGTGGTTCTACTCGGATGCCTCCGTGCATTCGGGGTCTTCCTCCACCTGTAATTAGCTGGACGTCGATATATGACTGAAATACTGTCGAAGCGACGGTAAACTCAAATAGTCAAGTCAAGTCTAGTAATAAAGTAAAGTCTAGTAAATAAAATATTTTCATGGGGGTCAATATTCGAGGATTAAACCCTTCAATCCATGAAAATTAGTGCCTCCCGATTTTTTTCGGTATATAACACATCATATCATTGAATAAGATACAACATGCACCGTTTTAGTATGTTTATTTTATTTTAGGGAAATAAAGGAGTTTAAAGGGGTCAATCAAGCTTGTTACCAACAAAATGGTTCTTGCATTAATTTGCTATATTGGTTTTTCGTTAGTAGAACTTTGATTATTGAGGATTGTTATTGGAATATTCATGAGAACTAGATAAGTAGATAAAATAATGAATAATTTAAATAAATATTGCTTAATTGCGATATCCAAGGTCTAAATGGGAAATGGAATGTTCGGAATGATCGCAAGACCCGGATAACCGGGATTATTCTCCAGTAGTCCTGTCTATATCTGGGTCTAGAATTTATCTCAAACACAGGGACGTGCTCATGTATGTTTTAAATAAATCATACTGCACACATTAAATATGAACAAGGGTCACCATCTTGTATATTTATGGACTATGCCTAATTGCTAGAGCAACTGCCGTGTTGTACTAAAATCGTAAAAATACATCTTTTCTCAGATGAAAGCTAAGCATAATTGTAGATTAATTAAATCATGCTGGATCTCAATTGTCGATGGAGACTCAAAACCATTGTCGAATTGACCGTGAATGCCGGGCGAGTTTTGGCACAAGGACCTGTGCGCCCAAAACAGTGAAGGCGATTACTGAAAATGACACAATATACCACATGACATTGCGGCACTTCTTCAAATTATCAAGTATTCGCATACCTGGACAGTTGCGGTTGCACAGGTCACTGGTACAACATTCCCAGCACTTCGTATTGCTGATCTGCTTGCCGAGGTCACACGTCTTATAACAGAAGAGGTACATATTATGCATTTCATTTACGTGAAGGTATTTTTGACATTTTAAGATTTTATTGCTTGCTTGTCAAGTATTTTAAAATGATAGCTTAAGTATATTTATCAGAAAAAAACAGCTAATAGGTAAGTGAAAAACAAAACAAAAAAAACTGGCGTTGGGAGATAAGTATGCATGTTTAAGTGTGAATATAGGCTAATAGGAGACATTCGTCTGTTTTGATCCAATATTTTTGCCATTTCACCAGAATATTTGTCAATATAACATCTTGCATGAGAAGAACATGTCATTAAGTTTGGACCAAAAATAGGTCACTAGGTCAAGTATTTGTTTCTACTTCTAAATTGGTATTGTGGAATCCGGTGAAATTGCTATTAACGCACGAAAAGCATGGACTAGACTTTTTTTCCCTCGAAGTTGAATGGGACGAATCATATCACAAATATAATGGTCACATAAACAAGAAGTATCTTTAAAAAAAGAAGATATTGATGAGAGGACAATTGACCCAAGTATTATGAATGTCTTTCAAGCGTTCAAAATATATAGAGCAGATATGAAATTGCTGACGATCGGACAGACGAATGACCAGGTCACAACAAAATACGTCCCTACGGAATGTGTGATTTCCAGGATACGAAGGAGTCTGAAGGTTACAAATCCGTCATTTGTTCTTCATCCTTTAGATATATATGTGTGTGTGTAGTTGAATAGATTATTTTGGACGTTATGGCGTATTCATATATTTCTGTCGAAAAATCGAGAGTTAATGCTGTCGAAAAATCGAGAG
The DNA here is from genome assembly GCA_021229015.1 of Solen grandis. Classification (NCBI taxonomy): domain Eukaryota; kingdom Metazoa; phylum Mollusca; class Bivalvia; order Adapedonta; family Solenidae; genus Solen; species Solen grandis. Next base: position 63,065,154 of record CM037789.1, on the reverse strand, counting down.
TTAATGCTGTCGAAAAATCGAGAGTTAATGCATCTACAAAGCAAACAAGCTGATCTCTTTTCGGGAGGGATACTTTCGATTTTTATGTCCACCAACCAAAACTTACAGTATTCACCAGCTGTTTAATGACCTTCACCTTAAGTTTAGACAGGAAATTCAGGTGAAAACAAAACAGCCAACGGCCGAAAAAGATAATGTCTTGAATTCGAGATCCTGTGACAAAAACAATGTACAGAGGGTTTAGTTTATGATAACTTTTGATAAAAATGTGATTGAAATACCTAAGTCATACATTTACAACTCAAAGCCTTGGTTCTTATCCCTAAGTTAGCTTGAAGTTAAGTCATGTTTATTGTTATGTAATATAGTGTTGGCTGTCTCGTTTGTTTGTTGTTTTTTTTTTCTCTTTTTTTATGAATGATGCAAAAACAAAGTGAGATAAGTAAGTCAGTCAATACCCTTTGGTATTAATTGTGCAACTTTTTCGGCCGTTAGGCCGATTATTTTCATCCTGACTTCCTGTGAAACACACAGTAATGAAGCAGAATGAAATTAGGCTCTTCATTGGTTATTATATATTTTGCTAAATTCCCATTGGTCATTGTAAAATTAATCAAAAGAAAAGAAAGTAGTTGCGGAAACGAGTTCTTTAGATCTCTGTTTGTTTTAAAAGTTGAAGTTTTCTTCCCCTGCGAACAATTTTTCCCGAATAGTAAGACACTGCACCTTTTTAAGGTAAACTGAAAAAGTAGAACGATAAATTAATAGGAAACACATAGATTTCGGAATTGATTGTTCGACCCTGGCAGATCCTATATTCAACAAAAACGTAACATCCAGTTTCGTTTTGTAGCCCGCGAAACGAAGTCTAACGCGCAGATGTTTTAAGGCTGTAAGTGTCTACCAAGATTGTACAAATTATTTGGATCCGTGGTATAAGAGCTGCACTGACACAGGAATTACACAACTATTAAACCAACAACAAAATCTATTACATGTTAAACCATACAGACACTAATCATCAGCTGGTTACCACGACCGAGTATCTTTTTTAAAGATATTTCTTATTTTACTTCCATGCAAAATATATCTATCTCTTTTTTAATTACTTATTTTAATTTTGTTGTTGTTGTTTTTAGCAAAAAAAAAAGGTTCTTTACCAGTATAACTTGGCACAAACTAAATTAAAAGGGGAAAATGTTGCTGTAGTATTTTACACTGACCTATAGCCGACATGTATAGATCGGTACTTACTTGTTTATCCATACATTTGTGCGTGTATCCGGCAGTGTCATTGAAGACGGCACATACCTAAAATATACATTTTCCCCACAATATTTAATAAAATACAGCTTACGTCAGCTTTCAGTTTCACATGAATGACAAATGGTGTGGTAACACTCCCCTATCGGATCTGTCTGTCATTTACATACTTTTTATATACAGTTGAACCTGTCTTAGCGGCCACCTGTACTTAGCGGCCAACCTATATTTAGCGCTAAGTTTAATTTTATTTAACTTTAGTATTTTGTTACATATTCAAACTTCATTTAGCTGTCACCTCTGTTAAGCGGTCACTTTCTTTTGTTTCCTTGACTGATCGCTTAAGACAGGTTTGAATGTATGAGACAATAATAATATTGTCTCACTTTCACGTCAAAACAAGAGGCGTGATATAGTATCCTGTCAGAGTATTTTGGCTCGGTACAAACCAGTATGGAACTACCCATATATGCACTACAGAGACACGTGCACATATAATGCTAAATAAATTGAATACCAAGAAAAAAATAATAAATAAACATACACACAAAACAACAACAACGACAACAACAACAACAGAAAATTACAAAATTAAGCTTGATCTGAAATGGCACCTACCTGTCCACTTAAACATTTGTTTGTATTAGTACACGCACCATCCTGGGACATTTGGTTACACTCAAAACAGGTCAGAGCTTGCCAACTTTGTGCTGGAAATATGACATTAAAATGTTCTACAACTGTCACAATCGACCTGTGTGGGACTAAGCTAAATCTATGTGACGTTTGGTATAGGGATCGAATTCCAGCAATAATATTCAGCGCTAAGTAATACATTTTTTTTTATTTTTTTTTTTTTGGGGGGGGGGGGGAGGTCGAATTCCAGCAATAATATTCAGCGCTAAGTAATACTTTTTTTTGGGGGGGGGGGTGGGGGGTGGGGGGTGGAATTCCTGCAATTCAGCGCTAAGTAATACTTAATTTAGGGGTCGAATTCTTTCAGCGCTAAGTAATACTTATTTATTTTTTTTCGGTCGAATTCCAGCAATAATATTCAGCGCTAAGTAATACTTAAACTTTAGGGGTCGAATTCCTGCAAAATTCAGCGCTAAGTAATACTTATTTTTTTTCGGTCGAATCCAGCAATAATATTCAGCGCTAAGTAATACTTAAACTTTAGGGGTCGAATTCCTGCAATAATATTCAGCGCTAAGTAATACTTAAACTTCGTTCGTGTTTTTCTAATGAAAATACCCCAGTTTTTCATTTCTTAACAAATATTGTAGGTTAATAAGATATTTCATTGCATAAATGTCACACATGTATACATGCATACACATATTCTCAACACAAACGTGTTTCTTTTCCCCTAAACTGGTGATGAAATAAAACATCCTTTCAAAAGGAAGGCTTGTCCAGTTTATTATTAACAGGTCGTTGTTTAACCGCCAGCTGTTTTTGCTCGAGTCTGGGCCCCAGTATAATAATCAAGTACTGTCGAATGTTTGAATATTTCTAGACTTGAAAGTGTTGTTTATTACTGTTTGTATAAATGAACAGATTGCATCAAAAGTTTTTATACATATTCTTTTTTTTTCCGAAGAGTTATGCTAAATTACAAATCGACCTTTGATTTCATCTACTTTAAATCTTAACGAAAAAGGGAATAAAATGTTACACCGTTAAAGGTCAATATTAGAAATAATTTGTACATTTTAGTGGTTAAGAATCGGCGAAAATCGATACACCCATCCATCAAAATGTTTGGAATACAATGGATGTCAGTCTATAAAATGTTTAATGATTGTGCAGGAAACAGAATCGCTCATATAAATATTATCACTGAAGGTGATATTCGTATGGTGCTTGATACGAGCGAAATACCCGAAGAAAAAATCTCGTGACCGAACCGGCGATTGAATACCATTTGACATAAATCATTGTAGAGTCGACAAAGGACCAAGGAAGACCTACAACTACGGTTACTATATATATAGCAATATCGGAACACCAGTAGTCATGTTATTCCATACCTTGGTGACCAGTTGTGGCCGAGATATTGGGTTGTGTTACTGTGGTTGGCGGGATTGTGGAGGTTGCAGTTGGTTTTGCTGATGGGTTGTTGGCCGGCATTGTTGTATTACCTGCACAGACAAGTTAGAATTAGATATTTCTCTAACGTGCCAGAAGAAGTATCGTATTGGATTAATAATATAATTATTCCAGATTGATATATTTGAATCTAATTGTAACACTATCAAATACAACTAGCTATACCTAGGAGATTCAGCAAGTTGTTTTTCATTAGGTCTTGTATGCTCATCCCAGCCGCCAAAACCGAGCTGAGGGAGTAGTTGTGCGTGCCATGATGGGTACTCGGTGTACAACTACCCATGCATAGTGGCACCTGAGGACCGTTCGAGACCGACTGCTGCGCCTGGCACGAGTGTGTTGCACCGTTAACCGTCAACGAACATCCACTGGTTGGGCTGCATGCACAGAAAATATAATAAAAATGGCGAGACATAAGAAATGCGTTTTGGGGACCTTAGCCCAACAGTAATTGCGTTTTATAACAGTCATATAGGACAAGTTCAGAGACATCTTCCTGTTGGGGTAGGGACGACGACAAAATGAATATTCATTAGCGGGGTGTTCAAATACTATTAGAATCATCATGTAGGGGTTTGAATTTGAGTTAAAAGTTGACATGGTTCGGTGATGAATTCGTTCTCATGAATCTTTGTACATTTAGATATGGACCAGTTGAAACCAACAAAGCATTCTAACATACTTATGGGGAAAAAAGAAAAATGAGTTAATGATAAACAAAAAATATCTTTAAAAAAGATATTCGGCGTAGGATGAAAGAAAAACGAGATTTCCAGTCTTCTAGAACATTCCGAGGAAAAGCGCGCGAAAGACCGACGCACAACAAATTTAGTACGCTCTAGAAATAGTTCAGTATTTTTTCTATGAAATATACTTATTTATAGACGGTAATACAAAAAATTATATCTTTAAATAGGCTTGTTTGATATTTGTTCATATCATTATTGCATATGACAATTATGATATAAAAGCGTTATTAGTTGTTTTGGTTTTGGCGAATTCGGCAGGCTGGAAGAATTCAATATACATAGTAATTAAGGGGTTTCATGTCATAACACGGTGGATTCTTTTTTGTTGTTTTAAATCATTTTCACAAAGTAGCATTCCTCAATTGATGGAAAAGGATTGTATTTAACTTACTGAAATCACTTTCATGTTTACATCAAAAAGAAAAGTAATAACACCAAGCTGAATGATATATACAAGCTGCACCCCTTATTTACAGTAATTTTATAGTCCATAACGATGCGTTAACCAATAAAAGGAGTCCTTTTATTCAGCTTAGAATTATCTACCGCTGTTAGCGTACATTTGATTGGTTTAAGATGCGAGTTGAAATCGAAATTATACAGCTACGCCGAAAAAGCACACACACCAAAACACAGTGACACTTATGTCATGATAAGACAACATTAGAGTAATCTTACAATATCATACATTCATCTAATATGTAATATATTTATAGACTTGCATTAAAACATCTATTTTGTTTTATTATTATCTTGACCCAGTCATATATAAGCTGATTCAGTGTCATGAAATGACAATATTGCGGGTTATTGCAACAGGTATCGCCAGCATGGTTTATAATATGGAAAATGTAGAATATAAAATCATCCCATATCAGACAGAATTACCCGCCCTTCTTTGTCCACTTTGGAGATGTAGTAATGTTAAGGGATTATACCACATTTAAAATGATAGTTAGGATTCAACTGCACGATTTTTATCATTGTCGTCTGAAACTGCTTTGGGGTTTGCGTAGACATGCAAAACGTTATTTGCTCCCTAAATTGTAATCTGAACAACGGTGTCTACAAAAGAACTGACAAAGGTTTACCTGAAAGAGGAGAGGATGTTGTTAGGAGCATTGGGTTTAGGCTGGAAAGGTACTTGGACTGAGTGTAGAATGTTCTGATTTGTTTGGACCTGCATATGCAGGTGGTGGTCATGGTAGGCCAGGGAGGCTCCCTCGTTCTGATGGTTGCTATGGGGGTGGTTGTTCTTATCAGCAGGGTCCTTGGTTGAGTACAAGTACGCCGATTGGTGGTGGTCGTGGTGGTCACCCACGGATAGAGAACACGAGTGGGTGAATCCCTGAGTGTGCATATTTGCAAACACAGAAGACTGACTGCCGGAGTGATGGTGATTATGAGTAAGATGATGGGCGTCGTTGTGTACATGACTCGAGCACCTTGCACTTCCGCCGTGACCGGAAACGAACATGTGATTATGATGATGATGCTGATGATGATCTCCTCCTGGCGCCCTCCGTGCGACCGGGGACACATATTCTAGGTGTATATCACCGACAACAACAAAGTCGGCACTGGGCGTCTTCAATACATTGATGTGCTCGATTCGTTCAAAGTCAAAATCATCAACGGCAACATCATCAACTGAAAGTATTAAAGCGAATATCTTTATTATGTGGTATGTCTTGGTATAATAAATTTGCAATTAATTCATAACAATCTTCTAAAATCATATGTGAATCTGGCAAATGTGTCCATCTGAAATGATGATTCAAACCCCACAAGTTAAAGTAGAAACATTGCAATTGCCAATTTACAACTATATATATTTCTTTATTTATAATCAGTAATAAACATTTTTAAGTTATAATCATAAGTAATAATAACAATAACAATAATTACCATTTAAATTTGAAAACAAAGTAATTTACTTTGTTTTTAAATTTGAATAGTAATTGTTGTTATTGTTGCTAGTGATGACAATGATGGTAAACCTGATCATCTCACCTGTGTCCATATCGCTTTAAATATATTAATAAATATAACGAACATGATATATAATGCAGATTCGTGAAGTAAGTAATTTATACTATTGTCCCAGTCCAGCTGCATTTATATCGTTATTTTTTTTCAATACCGATGTTTAAACTAAACCAGAAGAACATTTCTGGTGCGGTGCTGGCATAGATTGTGTGCGCGGCCTAATGCTTAGCTTACAACCATCAGTTGTTTCTATATGTTGTTTTTCGGGTTGCTTTCAGCCATTGCAATCCGTAGACGATTATAATGATACCAAACCAAGTCGCATTATCAAAACATCGGATTGCCGAATCTTGGAACTGCCCTTATAATCTTAACATCAGAATAAGATGCTACTAAAACCATTATTTTTGTCACGCGGACCTACTATTGTCTATGTAAAAGAACTAACCATTCGACCATTTGGACAACAGTAAAGAAGATGAAGTTAGAGACTGCGACATCGGCCTCTATCTATAAACTGCCTGCCTTTGCTGAGGTTCAGGTCCAAATGAGTGAAATGCATGCAACCCTTGTTTTGTTTATGAGTGACCATTACTTATGACATACGAAAGACAGACTAAAACATACAAGTGATAACGTTAGGGTCTTAAAACAAAATGTTCGATATTGGATGCCCATAAACAAAGAAATATGATTATGAAGATCATGAAGGCACTGGAGTGTTCGTCAGATGAGGATTTGTTTCAAACAACGGAGCCAACTGATTTGAACAATCTTGACGAGGCTAAGCAATGCACATCAAATATTTTCAAATTTGTTGTATTAGATATGTTTCCAGTATATATATTTAATAAAACAAGCCCCCCCCCCCCCCCGGGGGGGGGGGGGGGGGGAATAACAGATTGATATACATTGTAATATGAATAAGCTTAGTAGAAAGTTACACAAAGAACATCTGTGAGAACTTTTTATCAAAACTCGACAGTGGTTCTAGTAATGAAGCCTTTTAAAGTTTTTATCTGATTCATCTTTCCATTGTTATAACAGCCATTATTCTACATGGAATCAAATCCGGGATTAGCTTTGAAAGGCCATCACCTAAGAATCGTTCCTGTACAGTTTTATCAAAATTGACCAAAGGGTTCAGAAAGATATGTGGTTATGGTAAAGTCCCTATAATGGTTCCGCTACATTTCGAACCTTATGGCCTTTCACGGAGATTACCAAGGTTTCCTAATGTTTCATTAGGGAACCTTGGTTATCTTAATAGAGGTTAAGTGGTCCAAGACGAAGCGGAACCATTTCAGGGACTTGATCTTAATTGTGAACGACTGACGGAGGACAGAAGGAGGACAATGACGGTTCGTTATAGTTTACCTCGTCTAAGTGAGTAATTGAAAAAGGTAGGCTGTTCCTGTCCTGAAAAATGACTAATTGTAATTGGAAATATCCTATATGAAAAATGAAACATTTGAATAATATCAATCCGATGATGTATTCATGCACACGTATTTGTTTGGTATCAAAGCATTTCTAAATATTGAAATTCAAAACCATATCTGAACTTTGAAATAGGCCTCTTAAAATTAAAAAAAAAAAAGAAATCCTAAGGAACACTTATTTCAACATTGGACAAAGATACTACATTTATTTAAGCGAAGCACCTCTCGGAAGATACTCATGCAGGGGAGAAAAAGGTCACAAATATAGGTCTTACCACTGAGCTGACAGGTGAGTCCTACAAAACCGAGCTGGCATACACATGTACTCCCGAGCATTGCTCCGTTCTTGCAGCCATCTGTGTAGGTCAAATATCATAAATGAAATAATGAAATCTGATATGAATAATTCATTAATCTCCTGAGCCTATATTTTCAACCCAAACTCAAGAAGTGCAAACATTTCAAAGTGGCATTTTGCAAATTAACTGAATGCATTAAGATCATGATAAGTAGATACGTAGAACCTGTACATTGATTTTGTTTGTTAGTCCCCTACCGGTGATTACATCGGAGGGGACTATAGGTTTGCCCTCCGTCTGTCTGTCCGTCTGTCCTTCTGTCCGTCCTTCTGTCCGGAAATCTGGATCCCGCGATAACTTAAAAACCGTTAAAAATAATTGTATGAAACTTGGAATGAAAAGATGGCAGTATGGACATTCTGAAAGTCACTTTTTTTTTTTTTTCGTTTTTCTTTTCACGGACCAAACTTCCGGTTGCTATGGTAACGGGAAAATTATGCACCTCACTGACAGGGACTCATGTGTCGCGTGCAACACCAGTTACTTGTATTACAGTAAAAAAATATCTGAGCCTTGCATTCAGACTCAGGAGGGTCATGAATTACGTCCCCTGGATTGGTTTAGACAAAGTCTGTTTTCTTTTCTTTTTTCTCTGACATTAAAAGTGTGACCATACCACGTAGTTTGTAAGGTCATTAGGAGCTGTCGCAAACAGTATTTCTTGCCTCGATTCGAGAGAAAACGACTTAAGTATATAATTTCTTCAACAGTTTTGATACATACATCAAGGGGTGAGAGCGAAACTAGGATAAGTTCTATTCACTTGGCAGAACAGAACAGACATTTTATTAAGACTTATACGAAGTACATCGTATACAACACATATATGTTTACACATTGCATTGTCAACGTATAAGAACTATAGCATATACATTATATTTTTGTTATAATCAATCATTCCGCCTCGGGAGCGGGAGGTCGTGGGTTCGATCCCCTGCCGCGACATACCAAAGTCGTAAAAAATGGTACTGGTATAGCTCCCTTGCTTGGCGCTCAGCATATAAGGGTAGTTCCAGGACTGTTTGGTCCGGTGTCAGGATAATGTGACTGGGTGTGGTATCATGCCATATGTCTACGGCGTGATACTGTAGTGTGGCAGCACTATATCTGTCTCTAGTAGACATCGACTCCAAATGACTGAAATACTGTCGGTGGGACGTTAAACCCAACAAACAAACTAACAATCAGTTATAGTCGAGTTTCACTCATACCCCTCAACATGAATAGCGCTGCGATGCGGAAAATTGTGCTCTATTTATAGGACCTATTTTTTTGTCTGATGTACAGTACATGTATATCTTAACATTCAGGAAAACTTTCAGAGTTTCTGAAATTTTGTCTCTTATCGCGATAAGCACATCATAAGTAATGCTTTCCCGCATGTCAGGAAAAACTGTACATTTGACAAAAGAATGATTAGCACAGCAATCTTTTTTCACACGAAAGTAGTTATGTTTTCACTGTTCCTACTGATTCAACTCGATATCAAGCATTTCATCAATTTGGCGCTATATTTGAGTATCAGCAAATGTGTTTCCTTGGTTATTTTCTCCACATCATTTGATATCATTTCAGGGTGAGAAACATACTTCTGTCGTGTACATGTTCTGTGTGAACAGTTTGGATAGTGTCCAGTGCCATCAGGAATTCATATATATCGCGTAACATTTATTTCTTAATTATCTCTTGTTTTACCATTTCTGTTTTTCTTGATTAGTTCCTTAGGATGTCAAACTATTGTTCAAATTAGAGTCCATTAAAGGCCCATTATTCTTCCAAAAGCAACTTATATTCTTCGGACAGAACAGCAAAATGTGTGTTACAAACTTGTTAAAGGCCAATTATATTTCATAATGATTCCATTATCAAGAACAAGGAAATATAGAACAACATTGACATGCTGTAGACTAACACGAATGGTACATAATGTGCAAATATCTTCAGTTAAATAACACAATCTAATAAGTTAACGATATTTAGCATTTTTTATGGATGTCAAAATACTCTCATTGTTTACATTTTCATTGTTGCGTATTCCCGAAGATAATCTGTAATCGGATATAATAATTTGAATTTGAAAAACCGTCGTCGAATCACAATTTGTTTATCTACTGCGTCATCAATTTATGCACTCGTTTTAGTCAACGGAGACATACGGAATGTGTTTGGAAAATTGACAAGGATATGCGGAATCTGCAACTTGAAATTAGTTACTTTTGTAAACAATTGAATGATATTTAGTGAAATATTCTTTCTTATTTATTCATTGCAGTGACGCTGTCGTCAACGAGTATGTACAGATTGCATCTCGTAACAAATCTGTAGCTCACTCTTTGCTTTCCTGTCCGAAGAATATACACTGCATTTGAAAGCAAATGGGCCTTTAAGATATGCAATATGTACACATTTGTTGACAACATCACTACAATGCATTAAAAGAAGAATCTGTACTAAATATCATCCAATTGTTTATATTAAAAAACAACATGATTTGCATATTCTCGATATCTTCGTCCATTTTCTGACGTTTCACACCTCCCGTATATCATCGTTAATAAATCGCGAGTACATAAGCAAATGAACAAATTGTGATTCGGCGATGTTTTCTTTTTTGAATTCAAATTATTTCCGATACGGACCGTCTTCGGGATTACCCACAAGTGCAAAATGTAAACAATTAGAGTATTTTGACATCCATACAAAATACTAAATAGCGTATTTAGATTGCGTTTAACTGTTATTTTACAGCAGATATGAACAGAACAGAACAGAACAGATATTTATTGTATCTCAACGTGTACATGGTACATAGTTGCATCAATAATACAAACATGCAATCTGTCACTGATCAGTCGGTATTCTAACACACACACACACACACACACACACTACATAGTCTACATCTCATATTTAGACATCAATACTCTCTCTCTCTATCTCTCTCTCTGTATCTATCTCTCTCTCTCTCTCTCTCTCTCCCTCATTGGAATTTACACTCAGAAATCTCATAGCATTTTAACAACAAGATTTAATCTATTTGGTTACAAAAATGCATTATTAATAAATGTCAAGGCACAATTTATCATTTTAGTCATGAAAGTTTTGTCGAAGATTGCCTTAATGTGTACATTATGTGTACATTATGTACCATTTCCAATATTGGTATTTTATCTTTTTTTTACATAAAAACTTAACCACTATGAAATATAATGAGCCTTTAATCGATTTACTATTATTCGTCACCTAACTTTTATTTGAAAAAAAAAATCCTTAATTTTAATTCACAAATACATTTTGCTTCTTTACTAATTATGTATAACCAATACGTGATATCTGACCGAAATACATTTTGCTTCTATACTAATTATGTATAACCAATACATGTACCTGATATCTGACCGAGTTAACTAATTTCATACGTGATAAAAGCAATGCACCATTTTTTTCCCATGGTGAAATACAAACGCCTTTTTTCCGTATTACTGTACTATCGTTTACATTTTACAGGATTAAAGATTCAAAATTCATATTATTTCATTTCGAAAAATAAACCTATACAAGTTTCTTGTTACATACATACAACATAACAATCTTAGCTTTAAACACATCCTCGGTACCCATACTTATTCTTATTTAGATATCAGTCTATTCATATTTACATATATTAATAAGAATAGCCTGTGTACATGTACAAAGGATACTTTAAATAAGGTAATGACAAGTGTCATTCTACAATGACAACATTAAGTTTTACATATCAATAAAATCACTTAATTTCATACACCCGATTTCAATCCCCATACTGACAAACCATACATTTCAATCCCCATACTGGCAAACCATACATTTCAATCCCCATACTGGCAAACCATACATTTCAATCCCCATACTGACAAATAGCACACACAAACACATGCATGAACATTGTCAAAATTGTCTTTAAAAAGCAGTTACTTTATATCTTTAATTCTTCGGGAACTAAACACTCCATTGTATAAGATAAAGTGACCGAAAGACTAATGTAGATAATGAAACCTAGTATGAATAAATGAAAATTATCTTTTATCGCGTACTACAAAATAAGCATATTCGCATCGCATGGTCTATATTTATAGTAATCACCCACTAAAAGAAATATATGTTCATTCATTTCCTCTTCCTATTCATAATTTATTATGTTGTTTGATTAATCATCTTGTTTGCAACTTTGTTTATAATACTATTTGTATATGTACTCGTAAAAAATGACTTTTGTCATAACATATTTTATGAAAAACATTGTATTTCATAGGCATATTGGCCAATTGGATTTCAAAAAAAAATATCTGTATGTCTGTCTGTCTGATATATACAAATTAGACGGAATGCGTCAATACACTAAGTACACGTTTGTAACACAGAAATGATATAATGTCACACCCTAGAAAATACGTTTATGCAGTTAAACCTGTATCAGCGGCCATCTGTTAAATTAAGCGGTCAACCTGTATTAAGTGGTCAGTTTTGATATTACAAAACTAACATTTTTTATGTTAAACCTTCATTTAGCCATCATCTTTAGCAAGCGGTCACTTTCTCTTGAATGACCGCTTAAAACAGGTTTGACTGTATATAAACTGTCAAAAGAAAATGTAGTACATGTACACACGTTCATTTACAAAAACTTACACACTGGTAGGCTATAAGATACCAGAGGCTATATATTAAACACCACGTATGTATAACATAATACTGGTTAAAATTCATACTTGAAAACCACTGCCAGATATATCAAAACTAAATAAATAAGATGAAAAATGAATAAAAATTTTATTATCCAACCATTTTTGGTCGTCATGAATAAACGTTGTATATGAATAATAGTTAAACTGCAAAGAAATTAGATCAAAGTACATTATCCTAAACTTTACTGTTGTAAATCATGTCCAGATGGAGGATGTAGGCAAGGATAACATGGCATTTCCTGACGCAAAGTACTGATCCATCAACCCAGGAATCATAGAAGCTGATAAAACTTGTTCCCCAAATGCAGTGAAAAGCAATAAGTTTGAACTAAATATAAATACGTTTATTTGATCTTTTTTGTCGTGATTAAAAAACAACATACCAGTAAGGAATCCAGATACCAAAAGCAAATTCCCCAAAACAAGCGGAATAAGTTTCATCAACATGTCTGACACTGTGTGCAGTCAGTCTTGCAGTGATCGTCACGTTGTTTTGCTTTACCATGTAAATTATTCTCAATTTTGCAAGCATATCTGTCTAGTAGCACGACCCTACCTAAAACACTCACGGAACTGACTGATAAGACAATTGGCATGTTTTATTTTCGATTTGACCTACAAAGTCGTTCATCTTTATGGATGCAAACATGATCACGAGATGGACACAAGAAAGAATGTAACGCTAAACAAATTTGTATATATTGTCAAACCTGTCTTAAGCGCCCAGTCAAGGGAACAAGAGAGAGTGGCCGCTTTACAGAGGTGACCGATAAAAGAAGTTTATATAAACTAAAATGTTAGTTAACTAATATAAAAATCGACCGCTAAATATAGGTTGACCGCTTAGTACAGATGTCCGCTAATACAGGTTCAACTGTAATGGTACACATTCAAGGCATTCTATCAGATCATTGGTTTCAAAGAAGAAAAAAAAAAAGATTTTTTATAGACCATATAAGGAAACAAGTGGACCCCTAAGGACCTCAGTTTTCAAGGGATCAACTTTATTTTAGCAATTATGGTAGACAGTCATTTGCGCCAAATGAAATTAAATCCTAGCCATAGGTTTCAAAGAAGATTTTTAAAGTTTCTTAAATAAAATTCTTTTGATTGCCATGAAAAGAAGAGTTATGCATGGATCAGGTTTATTTTAGCAATTTTTGTTCCGGGCCACCCAAGGATCATTCACGTTACATCAGTTTCTTCAGTTTCTACCATGCGGTTTCAGATGAGATGTCTTTTAAAGACAGCTGTTGACGCCGCACAACGGACGAGGGGTGATTCCAATAGTCAACCAACCAACCAACAAACAAACAAAACCTTTAGTTTAATAAAAAATCAATCTTTGATCTTCATTCATTTCATATCTGCAGCTTTGTGTTTCAGCTTCTTTTAGTGTAGTATATTTCATGTATGTTAATAATGTACGTAGTTGGTAAGATATCTGCAGTAAAATACATTTTAAATCTTTATTGCAATGCACTTGTTTTTTTTTACACCCATATTCAATTCTGGGCTCTCTTTCCTTATGTGTTTTACTCCCCAAACAAATATGTTATCTATGTTAACACACTGTTAATGTATATTTACAATTAGGAATATGTAACTAATTATCTTATCTTATTATCACATCTTATTATCATATTTCGATTTTCTTTTCAGTAAGCAACAACAGGAAAATAAGATTGCCTGCCGAATATGTGGTGAATTGGACGCTGACGATTTTTGAGCGCTAAAGCAGGGCCAATTGCAGCTGTAATTTCAAGCCAAAATTCAACTTTCTGTGCACCTCATCAGATCTTATCAACATCTCAAGCAATCAATTTTCAGATTTCGTTCAACTCAAAATTCAGAAATTCTAGAACTCCCTTTTTCAGTGACCTGGTGAATAAAATGTTTTGCATGCATGTTCTTATAGCAAATGATATTTAATTTCTTTAAAAAAAAAATAATCAAAATTGTAATTACATGTATATAGAATTCGAGATTTTTTGAGTTAAGGAATATCTCAATTTGAGATGCTTTGTTAAACACAGGCCTGAGTAATGATTGTTCAGTAGGAAATTTTGTGAATCATCAAGAGGGCTGGGTGATAGAGTCTTGATAGATTGACTGGGTCAGCGAAAAATACTGGTATATACTATATATCCACCAAAAATGCTGCTGTAATTCACCTCCGGTAAAGTCGACATACTCCACTACGTCATTGACCACTTAACCTCTACCAAGATAACCAAGGTGCCCCAATGAAGCATTAGGAAACCTTGGTTATCTAAGCGAAAGGCCATGAGGTCCGAAATGTAGCGGAACCATTACAGGGGCTTAATAATGATCCACTGGCAATTATTCTTGTTTATCATGACTGTATTATTTATCTGATTTACAAATACACAATTCAGAAAGGATTTGGAAAATATCCTTTAAATAATATTATATTTGACTAAAAATATTTATCAGTAATATCTCTTTTGAATTCATGTTTGTTTTCATCTGAATCTATTTTTGACTGCGTTTTTGTCTTACAATTGCACCAGCAAATGGTGTTAAGGTAATGAATGATTAGCTGGAGTTGAACCTGTTAACAGACTGTGAAACACATTCTGACTTAAAATCAATTAGAGGCAGTTGATCAATGTAGACCGGGGTGTTGGTCTGTAATTAGCACATGCTCATTTCAGTTAAATTCAGTTCAATATCATTGTTAGCAGTATTTTTTATGAAAATGAAGCATAGAGGTCCAATCTGGAGATTTTATGATGTGATCATAGAAGAAATACTATACTGAGCATGTGAAGTGCATGCTAAAAACGCCCAGTTAGCGCTAAAGTGCAAGAACAAACACTGTAAAAATCAGTCTGGAACTCATAGGTATGCATATTCAGGAGAGAATATATATATATATATATATATATATATATATATATATATATATGTGTGTGTGTGTGTGTGTGTGTGTGTGTGCGTGTGTGTGTGTGTGTGTGTGTGAGACTGTGACGTTGCAGACAACAATCCACCCGCTCCTAAGCTCATCAATTTTTTTTTTTTTTTTTTTTTTTTTTTGTAATAACAAACTAGTTCTTGTTTAAGCTAAAATAATTGAAATAACGATATTGCAATTCTACCACCTTA
Organism: Solen grandis; assembly: GCA_021229015.1. Taxonomy (NCBI): domain Eukaryota; kingdom Metazoa; phylum Mollusca; class Bivalvia; order Adapedonta; family Solenidae; genus Solen; species Solen grandis. The sequence goes on along the minus strand of CM037789.1, from coordinate 63,049,387 downwards.
TGTTTGAAATATGTACCAATGACTTGAAACAAAATGTCCTGAACATAACCCGTCTTAGCTTGACAGAATATCAAGCTCAAAGTGAGCTATTTTGATCAACTTATGTCCCATCTTCTGTAGGTAACAATTTGCTTTATAGACATTTCCTCTGAAACCACTAGACACTGATGAAATCCTTCCCTTCACAAAAGTTGAATCAATAAACTCGTCAATGAAGACCTCGGATTGCAATGACAGCCAACAGTATTTGATTATGTTAACTTTAAAACCCTATTCTCTGGAATCAACTCATGGCTATCTACTATCATTGCTAAAATGAAGCTGTCCCTTAATTGATGAGGTCCACTGTGCGCCTGTACACTATATAGAAACTTTCAAACTGTTTTCTCTCTGGAACGAATGGTCAGAATTTAATTTCAATTGGCACAAATTGTTACTTCACAGCCTTCTACCATAATTGCTTATTTACCCCCTTGATACCTTGAAAATGAAGGACCAGAGGGCTACCTAGTTTCCTAATATATTGTTTACAGAAAAATTCTCCTTTAAACCTATCGTCAGATTCTAATTTCATTTGGCACGAATGGTCACCTCATAGTACTCTAACACATTGATAAAATGAATTTATCGCCTTGAAAAATGTCGTTATAAATGGGATCAGCTAGTTTCAGTATAATTATACTTTACATACATGTTGACTAATTTTCTACTAACTATAATCTGTATAGAAACTTGAACTTCGATTGTACCCAAAATTTGAATATGGTTGCTGCTGAAGGTAACCAGTAAAAATCAAGTGCCCTGAAATGTTATGATTAAGCGTTTGGTACTCGAGCTGCCCTTCATTATCCTATTTTTTTTACAGTCAATGCCCCTTGTTAAAAATGTGTTACTTTCCCGGAACATAATTCTCTTTTTTATTTAGATAGGCTGAAGATATTTGTTAAATGTATCAATGGCATGGAGGCGATGTATTGCGAGCAAATATTTCATATTAGAGTATTTTCCTTTAAGAGTTATTGCCCTTTGTTTAAAAATCTAAAGCATCACTTTGTTAAGGTTCCTTAATTCCCATTACTCTGATTTTATTTAAGATAGGCTGGTATTATTTGCTAAATGTATGAATGACTTGAAAAGGTGGTTATAGAAATAAATTCTGGGGAATGGCCCTTTATGTATTTTATTACGACAAAGGTCATAGCATTCACTAAATATGTTCAGTTTATCTAATAATGCTGTGCAAATGTTTTTTAACCAAATTTTCCAAAAATTTTTTGACCTTGAATTTGACCTTAATTGACAATGACTTCATCATTTATTATCAATATCATTAAAATACCTTATTTCAAAGAAGTTTTACATATTTCTATTTCCCATTGCTTAATAATGTGTAAAAAGACATCAATTAACATATTTTTCAAATGGCGGCCATCTTGGATTTCTCGGAGTGCCACCAATTATGCCAATTTATGCCGGCAGTTTAATTAACTACAACCCTTGTGAACAGTTTGATATATAACACTGCTTGTTGCAATACCCGTCCCACCTACACCTATTTTTAAGCTACTTTTTCTCTCATTGTCAACCTCCCATTTACTTCCATAGTCATTGCCCTTGTTTTCAGCCTAAATCTCTTAAATTTAAGATAGATTGACTATATTTTGTTTATGTACTATAGCATGAAGAAGATGTGCTATTGCTTTTTGATAAAAAAAAATTGTCCACATTATAATTCTGCTTTATTTAAGATTTAAGTAAAAATTTATGACACATCCTCTATGCTGAATTCCTAGCAATTACTTAATCACAGTTTCTGCAACTTCACATGGGCCCACAAGGATATGTGCTTTCCTTTTTTGTTGAAGTATAGTTATTTTTTAAGTTGCACTAAAACAAGATATTTTATCATTCTTTGAATTTTTGATATTTTCCTTTCAAATATTCATTACCTTACTTCACGGATAATGTTCTTATAAATGTGGTATTAAACGAGTATCTGTTTGAAACATCATAAAATCTATGCATTCCATTTTTCTCATGCTGTATTCTTTTCTTGACAAAGTTACACAAGATGTGATGTGTTTTGACCTTTCAATTCACAAACACATTTATTTGTGTAAATTTAAGTATCGACCTATAAGTGACCCTCATCAGTCAGAGACTGGTGTCAGTGGTCCAGTTACTCAGTCGATAAAGCACTCGCCCTGTCGCCGTGCTTACTTCATTGTGCTGCCTCAGACAACACAGGTGAGCTAAAAACGAAGCGGTGTGTTTTTAAAGTATTTATTTCACATTTCCATATAAGGCATATCACGTTCGCAACTGCTTATAGGTTAGGCAGTCAGGAGGCGAGGGTTCAAGGACAATAATTGCAGGTCTTTTTGCAGATAGTCCTGGCCACTTGGTTGTCCCCACATGCGTTGTAGCCCGACGTTGTCAACATTGCGCAGCTAGGACTATCCGAACAGGGCACTGGAAAGGTTTGTAATTAATATGTCATTAATATCACAATTAATATATGTTACATGTTACTTATTCAAGATTTATATCACTTGAAGTACAGTTACTACGGTAAAAACAATTATAGTCCAAGCCGTGATTATCAGACACTGTCCCTTATTAAGGGAGTATGCTACATCATTTTTTTTTCTTCAATAGATTTTTCTGATTTTTATATATATTATGTAAAAAATGTGCTGAATACGAAAATATAGAAAACAGGTCAACGTGCTCGTTTTTATGCTATGTTTGTTTATCTATGGTAACCGTTGTTAATAAATAGCTAAATATACAACTCTTTTTTAAAGGGGAAAAAAAGAAGTAAATAGCCACAAATATAAGAAACTCATATTTTAACAGTTAGGTCATGATATTTCAATATATCTAATTCAATGGTGAAAATATCCTCCGGTCCCTCATTTTCACAGAAATGGACAAAAACCCGTAAAAATTTAGGAAAAGGGAGTGAAAATTGCCTCATTTTGAAATATTTTGGAATTTTTATAGAACATCCTTCAAATGATTTTTACCATTTTTAGAAATTCTTTAATGGTTACTTAATCGAGTTAATTTTTGAGCTACTTAGCTAGGTAAAATACCTCACTACCACGCCGTCTTATATACTTATAAACTATCATTTACGGTAACTGAATGGTTAGATAGTTCGCCTTATAGGAGGGTAAGGCGTTGGATTGGGTCCCCGTCTTAGACATAAGACTTAAAAACAGATCTAATGGTTCTCAACTGGATGTTTAAAATAAATCTAGATTTGTCCGAGGATATTCTAAATTTATTAATAATTAATAAAAAAAATAAGTGTTATTGAAGTGTCACACATCTTCTAAAGCACTAGAATTGCAAAGTCCCGTCCCGTAGTTTTCCCTTTCATTTCATACATGATGTATATTGAATATTTGTAGTGTAGGAGAAAAAAGGAATGTTGTATGGGGTTCTAGTGCATGTGCACCACCTGTCAAGAAGACCCGGAAACACTTTTTCCATTTCAAGTTTTATTGTTGTGAAACGACGAAATGTCTATGTCTCCAAAGGCTGATATATTGCCCGTGAGGCGTTAACTCCAACAAACATAAATGAAGTATGTAGTACCTGGACAGTTCCGGTTGCACAGGTCACTGGTGCAACATTCCCAGCACTTCGTATTGCTGATCTGCTTGCCGATATCGCACGTCTTGTAGAAGAAAAATGACAACATAAATATCTTAACATATCACCATGCAATGTAGGATTAACAGGTAAACATTGTAGGGAGAAGAGAGAGAAAGATATTTGGGATACTTCATGCCAATTTTATACACAAAAACATCTGAAAATTGATTTACGCATACCTTTATGATTTCCATAGAATATGTTTATCTGGACCATTTTACAACTAATGGTGTAGCGATTCTTGAGTTTAGTGTATGTGGGTTGGGCAGATATAAATAACAATTAAGTTTTCAATTTTAGTGGAAAAAACTTTTTAAAAAAGTTTACATCCAATGCTCATGAAACTTTGGTCGAATGTTAACTAGTGCGATGATAGCGTAAATAAGGGACCCTAGAAACGGTTTTTGAAGTAGTGTTTTCTATATACCATTTCACCCCGAAATGAGACGTACAACTACATAATACAATGAATATTTCCCGAGTACCTAATCAACATGCTGGTGTACAATTTCACACTTTGTTCCATTTGAAATAAACATACATTTGAGATCTTTCTCTTCCGGTTGCCGATCATCTTGTGAAACGATCTATTCTGGACATGACTTTACACGTTTTCTTCCGATCTTTATGGAACATGGTCATCAATTTTGTACAGTGCACTCTGAGAAAACCGCACTCTCAGAAAACTGGAAAGTTTTAAATACCGGACGCAGTGTTTGGTCCCGAATTTTACCTTATGTCATCTATAATACTTTCTTTTGACAATACCGGATTCTGTAAAATCCGAATATCGGACGGCTGACTGAGTCCCATTAAGCCCATTATATAGATATTTTCCCTGACAATACCGGTCGGTCAAGGTGTGAAAAGCTCGTCCCCTTGATTAATGTGAAGGTCTAATACGTAAGCTGAATGGTAACAGAAAAATGACAAATTCGTTAGCCTGTACCCAGAGGCACATGTCGATATATTCTGACTTTATCATAATGAGGTAACCAGCTTGGTTTTAATACACTGCACGATGTTTGTATATTTCTTGAACTTTCTTCATATTTATGAAACAAAATATGCAAAAGTACTAGACTATTAAACAAATATATTATTTTAATTGCTTTTACTAATACTTTCACAATATATACATACATACATGTGATAAGGGAAATAGAAAGAAAAAAAATATAAATGGGTATTTATGATTGATCATAGCTTAATACCGGTCATTTGAGAAAACCGGACAAAAACCGCGGTCCGATTGCCGTCCGGTTTTCTCAGAGTGCACGGTATATGTAAATATTTTCATGTGAGAGTGCCATCTTAGTCAAAAACGTGGTGACATTTACAAACATATGTACAGCGTAAATCATTTAAACTCAATTTTATACTAAAATTTCTTACTTATTATTAACATAAGTTTAACATCCTAATGCATGCAAGCCAAGGGCTCAAAATAGAATTTAACGAATCATCGAATATAATGACTACATTGTAAAGGTAACATGAAAATGATATGATTCGGCCCATTCGACTTCGAGACCCTGGACTCGAAACTAGATACAGAGGGTTTAGTTTTGGGTTTGTGCAGTTGAGATTGCGTTTAATTGAAATGCTTAAGAAATACCGAATGCACACGCTTTTAACTCAAATCCTTTGTTTCTATCCTTAAATAAACTTGGATTAAGTAATGTTAATTATGCTACAAGTATATTTCTGGCGTTAAGGACATGTAAACGAAGAGAGACCAATCACTCCTTATTCTTTGATGTCAATTTTGCAGCGTTTTATTATGCTATTATACAAAGAACGTATATTTTTACAGAAAGTCCAATCAAACGGATACTAAATTTTCAAAACAAAATAAAGTCTTTGTGATAAATCTTACTACGTTTTGACCTGTATACGGGGAAAATAGATCGGTACTTACCTGTTTATCCATACACTTGTGTGTATATCCGGCTGTGTCATTGAAGACTGCGCAAACCTGAAATATACATTTTTTGTCTGAGAGCGTATTATTCGCTAAAGTGGTTTAACGTCAATTCTTGACGTAGAAGATATAGCTGAAGACGGCTTCCAGTATTTATCAAGTCAATAAACAAATAGTACGACTCCGCCATTGGATCTGTCTGGCATTTACACACTTTGTCTATATGAATCATATATAGTACTGCATCACTACCAAGTCAAAGGTAATTGGCATGCAAAAAATCCTGGCAGTTGATTTTGACTTCGGACCAGCGTGTCTCGAATTTTCCCATACGTGCTTAATGCCGTCCACTGTGGAGATTAATACCACTTTGCTGCGATCGGGTATCGAATATATGCTCTCATAGTCACAGGGCCAACGATGTACTCATTCGGCAAACGGATGCGGTCTCATATATCTTATGTCATACATCATTCGTCTATAATATGTCAAATTAGCTAATGTTAAATCTGAGCTTTAGTTAAGTACCTGTCCACTCGAACACAGTTTTGTATTGGTACACGCGCCATCATGGGACATATGGTAACACTCAAAACAGGTCGGAGCGGACCCACTTTGTGCTGAAACATAACAAGAAAGTCAAATAGCCCTAGATCTCTCACCAGAGTATATGCTTACGTGGTTACCTCAAGCAATTGTGTTAGTCAATCATGTGGATGTCTTATTTTTCAGGGGATAAACTTAATTTATGGAATAATGGTAGACAGCCATGAGGTAACCATTTGTGCTAAAATAAATTCAAATTTAATCATTGCTTACATAAAAGAATTTTGAAATATTTTGTGTAGAGGAAGAAGAACTTTGAAATTTTCCTTATAGAATATTTAAGGAAACTGGCCAGGGGCCTTAGATTTATGTGATCATCTTTATTTAAGCAATTATGGTAGGAAGTTATAAGGAGACCATTTGTGACAAGAGAAATTTATTTCCAATCATTTGTTTCATAAAAGAAGAATTTTGAAAAAATCTATTAATAGTATATAAGGAAACTAGGCAACCTCCTAGGGGCCTCATTTTTAAGGGATCAACTTTATTTGAGAAATTATGGGAGACAGCCATTTGGTGACCATACACGCCAAAAGAAATTAAATCTTACTACTTGTTTCATAGAAGAACATTTATAAAATCTTCTATATAAAGTACTTAAGGAAATAAGCATACCCGGTAGGGGCCTTATTTTTCAAGGGGTCAACTTTATTTTAGCAACTATGGTAGACAGCAATGAGATGACCATTTGTGCTAAAAGAAATTAAATTCTGGCCATTGACTTTATAGAAGAAGAATTTTGAAGTGTTCTATATTGAATATATAAAGGAACTAGGCTACACTAAGAGGCATTATTTTTCAAATTACCGACTTCATTTTAGCAATTATGGTAAAACACTATTTAGTGAACATTTGTGCCAAAGGAAATTGAATTCTGATAATTGGTTTCGGAGGAGAAGATTTTGGAAGTTTTTAAAGTAAAAGCCTGGTGGTTGCCATAGCAACCAGAGTCCTCTGGATCATGGATCAAGTTTATTTTAGCAACTTCTGTGGAGGGTCACCCAAAAAATCATTCATGCCAAGTTTCATCAATTTCTATCAAGCGGTTTCGGAGGAAATGTTTTAAGCAAACTGTTACCGATGACGACGGAAATAGACCACGCTCTGGTGATCTAAAGAGTAGAAACGTGTCTCTGAAATGTTTTGCAACTGTCTTAATTCGAATTCACAGACATTTGTGTCGTCTCTGTCGAAATACTTATAAATATTCGGGTCTAAGCTATACCTACGCTACGATTGTGTTCATTACTTTGCAAGACATACTTGCACCAAACATTACAATTCATTCTAGCCTATACAATGCTAAATATCTTTATCGTTTTTGTCTTTTCTTTACTTTCTATTGTAACATTGGTGATAGGCGTACATGCTGTAAAATTATTGGCTGAATAGCGAACGGTGCAGACCATGATGAGGCTGCACTAATGTACAGACAAGTCTTGACCTGCACTGGTAGAAAATGCAGTCACAAATGTCAACATCATAGTAGGACAATATAATCTTGAATTTCGAAGCGGAGATACATACTTAAACACAAATGTTCATAAGGATCATAAGGTTTTCGCACTTTGCAGTGTCATATACATGCATACACGTACATACACATATAGTTATAACAATAAAACTTGATTCTTTCCCTGGTTTCTGTTTGATTTTGGCATTTCGATGACCCATTTATATTATAGATTAAAATATTTACCTATGTATCCATTAGGTTTCTATTAATTAAAAAAACTCTGCCGGTCCGAATTCAGTACACTTACAACATTTGAAACATTCATGAAGTTGTTACATATAAAAACGTATATATGTTTCCTAGAAAATTGATGTATTAGAGCGGTCACTTGATAGTATATTAATATTTTTTGTTGACAATGAAGGTTATACATGCAAGACAAATATACATTGCTATATATTTTTATGCAAAGTTTTGAAACATAAATTGTTTCTTGTCGTTATTTTTAATGTCCGTGATGACAAGATTCTTAAGGTGGTGTCCGTGTGGTGCTTACTCATAGAAAATTCACGTGACCTAGGGCTGCAATAATTAAAAGTACTGCGATAACTACAGTAATGTCAAAACTGAAAGGTTTTCTATGTATTTACATTGAAACAAGCTTGAGAGGTTAACTTACGATAACCACAGCAATATCAAAACTGAAAGATTTTCTATGCATTTACATTGAAAGCAAGCTAGAGAGGGTAACTTACGATAACCACAGCAATATCAAAACTCAAAG